>OX333073.1:18157117-18159617 GCA_946863875.1 Alloplasta piceator | reverse complement strand
AAATTTTGTCAGAATTTTCTAATTTTTTCGAAATATTATAAAAAACATTCTGAAATACAAAGAAAAAATTGCCAATTTTGTATATGTTCTTACACACAGATTTATCGTCAGCTTTGAAAAGTTTCAAAAACACCAGGACAGAATTTCATAAGTACAGCCATTCTGAAAAATTTCAAAACGGGAATTTCAAAACTGTGAGCAAATTCTGAAAAAGTTCATATGCATTCAGAAAAATTACCGCATTCCATTTGTTTACGAAAAAAAAAATAACTTACCGAAAAATTGTTGAATAATTATTTTTTTAACGGGCTATTCCAGTGTAACCCATGAAAAATTAGGCGGTTTTCGGGAATTTTTTTAAAAGAAAGTACTCGATAGAATGTTTTGAAGTTTTTTTGGACATAATAAGGTATATTTTCAGCTATATTTTAAGATTTTTTTTTTTTACAAAAATATTGAAAAATAACGGAGTTATGTGCTGTCTTCGGAGGTGCCAAAAAAAAAAGTTCCCCAACTGCTGACATGATTCCGGCTGAATGAGTAGCTGAGACAAAAAATTCAAAAAGGTTATTAAAGTTGAAGGTATTTTCTATACAATGACTTACGATTTTTGAGAAATATCAAAAATTAACAAAATGGCGTAGTTCTGAAAAAAAGTGTCGTTTTTTGGGGTAAAAAAATGGCCGTCTTTTTAATGCCAAATTGACAATTTTCAACCGATCAAAAAGATCGTAGGTCATTGTATAGTAAATATATTCAAGGATACTCAGTTTCAATTTGAAGTCGATCGGTCAATTTCTCGTTGAGTTATGATGTCAGCAATTTTGAAAAATGTCGTTTCGAGAAAAACGCGTTTAAGTTTCAACTATCGATTTTTGCTAGATAAAATTATATTTACCATAAAAATTGCTAATCTGCTATGCCTGGCCCATACAACTTTCTTCTTCCTCGAAAAATGCCTGCTGAGAGGCTAATGCTTGTCACACTGGTATAGCCCCTTAAACAATTCACTAATCACTTTTGGGTAATATTATTGTTGATAATTATTGCTTATGGTATGCGAAATGTTACTGAATTATTTCAAATTTTTACTGTATCACGAAGTACGGGAATTTCAATCAGATACAATTTTTGGCTCGAATGATCTGGGCCATACAATTACCAGATATCTGGAATTATCCGTTATGATCCGGGTATCCGGATCATTTCGGGTATCCGAATAATTTCGGGTATCCAAATAATTTCGGGTATCTGGATAGTTTCGGGTACCCGGATAGTTTCGGGTACCCGGATAGTTTCGGGTATCCGGATAGTTTCGGGTATCCGGATAGTTTCGGGTATCCGGATAATTTCGGGTTCTCGAATTTGAAACTCGGATCCAATTACCCGGATACCCGGATAATTTCCGATATCCAGATACCCCCAATCAAAGTATCAGCTCTAGTTTAAATACATGGTAAATGAATTTAAGCAACAATCATAAAGTTCAACACATCTCAGTTTAATAATTCAACCTAAACAATTCAACAGAATTCAATTTAATAATTCGACATGAAATTCAACGAATTATCCAAAGCTTATTACAGAATTCGACGGTTGATCTCCTACGGTACGTTTTTTTTTAAAATTTCGCAACTGGTACCTTCGTACATCATCCCTCAAACTCGACGATTTTTTTTTCATCGAGTCTGTTCCGCACCGTCTCGACGGAAAAAAGAAAATATACACGGCGAATAAGAATATCACGATATATGTTTGGGTGTCGCAACAAGGCTCTCCGATAATAAACTGTAATAATATGCAGGCAGGATAAAAGAGAAAATTTCGTGAAAATATTTTCTCATCGCCGTGATAGCATTGTCATGCATGGACCAGAGTGCGTATAACTCGATTTTCGCGGTGAAGAAAAAGCAGCAGAAGAAGAGGGATGAGGGTCAAAAATCGCAGAGGGTTTCTCGGTAAAAAAGCACGCGGAGAGGCAGATCAAAAGGGTCGATAAGGAGGTTTTTCTTTTTTTTTTTTGCCCCGAAGTGCACGAGAGGCGTTATACGCCGGAAAGCCGCGAAGGGAGCTGGAAAATGGTCGATATTTTTTATGGAAAAAATGAAGAGGGAACGATAAAAAAAATTGGGGAGTAGAATTGCGAACCATGAAATCCGGAAGAAAGTCTGTTGCTCCGGAGTAAGAAAATAAGCAGAGAGAGGGAGTGGTAGCAAAGATAGAGAGAACTCTTTAAGAAGAGTAGTCGATTCTTCGTGACCCAGACAACTGCGCTACGCGCTTGTTTTCTTCGCAACATTCTCCACCTTCTTGTGAACCGACATTCCCGTTTGTTCCGTTGGAAGCGAGGGTAACGCAAAGTAGAATAAGGATTACGAGGGTTGGGAGAAACCGATGGTCTTTATCAAATTCTACTTGGTAAAAAGCATGTGCTGTGAGTTCTAAAACTTCGTGGACGATTCGAGTCTCTTACCACGCGAAGATTAAGTCGCTTGGATCT
>OX333073.1:17869696-18156917 GCA_946863875.1 Alloplasta piceator | reverse complement strand
GGCTACTGTCATCGCCTAACTTTACTATTTTTTGTTGAATTTACAAACAAATGAGTACACAGGGGTTTTTGGGGTTGGTGATCACGATTTTGAAATCGAAATCACGAAATTCAAGATAACGGATCTAATAAGGCCACTGTAATGGGCTAACCTTGCGTGTTTGTTTAATTTACAAAGAAATAAGTATACGGGGTTTTCGAGGTCGCTGATTACGATTGTGAAATCAAAATTACGGAATTCAAAATGACGGATCCAATATGGCTACTGTCATCGCCTAACTTTACTATTTTTTGTTAAATTTACAAACAAATAAGTACTCAGGGGTTTTTGGGGTCACTGATTACGATTTTAACATCGAAATCATGAAATTAAAAATGGTGGATCAAATATGGCCCCTGTAATAGGCTCACCTTGCGTTTTTTTGTTCAATTTACAAAGAAATGTGTATACGGGGGTTTGTGGGGTCGCTGATTACGATTCTGAAATCGAAATTACAAAATTGAAAATGGCGGATCCAATATAGCTACTGTCGACGCCTAACTTTACTATTTTTTGTTAAATAGATAATCGAATAAGTACTCAGGGGTTTTTGGGGTCGCTAATTACGATTTCGAAATCGACATCACGAAATTCAAAACAGCGGGTCCATTATAAACACTTTAATGGTCTAACCTTGCGTTTTTTTGTTTAATTTACAAACAAATAAATACATGGACGTTTTTGAGTTCACAAATTACGTTTATTGCGCTACAATTACATGAACCAGAAGAGGTCCACTACTGCTATTATTGCTCCCTCTAAGCGGGACCCGAAACTAACGACGTGGACGTGGGGAGCATAGCAACGGTTACCATAGCAACGGTTACCATAGCAAAGGTTACCATAGCAACGGTTACCATAGCAAAGGTTACGAAAGCAACTGTTACCATAGCAACAGTTACGTTAGCAATGGTTATCATAGCAACGGTTACCATAGCAACGGTTACTACAGCAACGGTTACCATAGCAACGGTTACCATTGCAAAGGTTACCATAGCAACGGTTACCATAGCAACGGTTACCATCGCAACGGTTACCATCGTAACGGTTACCATTACCACTGTTGCTTATTGTGAGTAGGGTTGGGTGGTGGTGAGTGCAAATTATTGTAGGGGTGGGTTTAGATACTGTTGTTACATGAGTGGGTGTAGATGATGAGTGGGCACCGTGAGTGGTTGTGGGGGTGAGGATGGATGTCAGTTGTTACATGGGTGTGTTGGTTAGCTCTGGTAGATGTAGGTGGTTGCGGAATGGGGTCGAGGGTGATTTGTTACATAGGTGGGTGTGGGTGTTATTTTACATACAATCAGTACATTATAATTTTGAATTTATATTTATTAGAGTCCGGAAATGAAGCACTTTGTTTACATTTCACGTCTAAGTTCCACAATCAATTCTTATCGTGAGCCCAGCGTACAGTCATGTCCAATTGAAGTGGGATTTTTTTAAGAGCCTGTATTTTTGCAAAAAAAAATCGAATTTAGAAAAACCTTGAAACATGATAGATCGGAAGCTTCATCAGCTTTCGATTGCGACCACGTTCGTCGCGATCGGTCAATAATTGCGGGCGTGGGAGGCAAAAAGGTGGGGGAGTGCAAAATCGGGTCTCCCGCGAGTGTCGGGATTTTAAGGTTGCGAGTGCCCCAGAGGCTCTGTGCAGTATCAAACGAAAGGGTATCGCTCAGAGATGAAAAAAAGTTGCATTAGAATCGAATCCCCCAGCCCCCGAGGGAGGGGTGGTCCCAAAAGGGTGAAACGGTATGTTGCGCATAATGAGAAAACAGTTCGTCCAATCGGGTTAACTTTTTTTCGAGAATCATTTTTTTTGAGTACTCCGTGACCCTGTGAAAAAAAACTTAAGAAAAATCGCCCCTGAAATGAAAATTCACGTGTCCTGCCGGAACGCATTTTTATTCGCGAGCATTTTTCGCATCGAAAAACTCGACAAACATTTTTTTCAATTACGCCTCATTAAAAAGGACATTTCAACGAATGCAGTAGTATTTTTTTCATATTTTTCCTATGCCTGGTTCATCTCAACGATGCATTTGAAAAACGGGTTGCGAATCGAGATTCTTTCGATGGTCGTGGCTTTCCACAATGGATGAGCACCACTGTTTAGGCTGTTTTCGATCGGTCGTATTCCCATCCCCACCATTTTTTCACGAGCCAATCAAAAGACTTCATGGGACTTAGAATATTTTCGATATCTCGTGTTCGTGCTGGAGCGCGTACCATGGAGAGAGACTCCCGTGTCGCTATCCAGAACTTGGAATATTTTTGCGACAAAATTTTGCTTTCTCCCGCCAATCGAGTGACTTTGGCGTATTTTGCGAAACTTTTAGTTTTATTAGACGTAAAGTAACGAAGATTTATATGCAATAAATTACAATACGTTTTTAATACGTAGATTCATTTGCATGATGGAAAAATAAAGAAATTTGTTTTTCCCTGATTATTTTTCAGGTAAAAATGCATGACGGCATGATTATTAATTTAATTGCAAACAAGAATGTTGAAACGTTGCAACAAATTGGTAGCCCTGAAAAGGACCGTTTATTTTTTCTTTGTCGTTTTCATCGAGTTGATTTGCAAAATTTTCCATAACTCGGGGATCGAATTTTTCTATAAAAATGTTCGATACCTCGCGTGAAGTGGAAGAGAGTGCGAGCAAAAAATAATTCTCGCAGCATACCGTGGTCGTCTCGAAATTTCTTTTTTTAAATCTTTCATCGAGCATGGAGTTTTCCTAAGTACAAAATAATTTTTGGCACTGAAAAGAGCCATTGCATTTTATTACATTCGATCGCGTCGATCCACAAAATCCGTAAAGTCGTCATCACCGCTCTGAATGTACTGAAAAAAACATAAATTTGGAATACCTAAAAACATCCATTTTTATCTGCGAACAGATGTATTACGTTGAAAATTTTTGATGGCTCTGAAAAGGGCCGGTTTTAATCTCGAGGCGTCGTGGCATCGAGTTTCGAGTTGAATCCATCGCTGATTTATTTCACGTAGAGTGGGAGAGAGATGCGGACACGTCGAGCAGCGCGAGGCGACTGGAGCAAGAGCCATGCGAGCAACGGCTTTATATACACTAAAGCCAAGCGGTGGCGCATTCCGTTTGGCCCGTGAAGCTAGGAGAGGGATGGTTGTGCGTACCGAGCCTCTGATTGGTCAGATGACAAGCTCCAACATGTCTTTTACCTATTCTTCCGAAATCAAAGATTTTTAAGAACTCAGCAAGTTTTCGCGACAACATTTTGCTTCCTCGCGCCAGTCGAGCGACTTTGGCGCATTTCACGAAACTTTTCGGTCATTCGGCGTAAAGTAACGAATGATTCTATGCAATAAATTACAATAGGCTTTTACAACGCAGATTTGCATGTTCAAAAAATTGAAAAATTTCTTTTTTCCTGAATTTTTTTGCTCAAATTTTATGATGGCATGATTATTTATTTTATTGCAAACAAGAATGTGCAAAGGTTGAAAAGAATTGGTAACCCTGAGGAGGGCCGTTAATTTTTTCTTTATTGTTTTCATTGAGTTCATTTGCCGAAAGTTTAATCACCGATTTATTTCGATACCTTCCACGAAGTGGAAAAGTATCGAAAAATTCAATCACTGAGTTATTGAACTTTCTGCAAATGAACTCAATGAAAACAACAAAGAAAAAATTAACGGCCCTTTTCGGGGCTACCAATTCTTTTTAAAGTTTGCACATTCTTGTTTGCAATAAAATAAATAACCAGGCCATCATAAAAATTGAGCAAAAAAATTCAGGAAAAAAGAAATTTTTCAATTTTTTGAACATGCAAATCTGCGTTGTAAAAGCATATTGTAATTTATTGCATAGAATCATTCGTTACTTTACGCCGAATGAACGAAAAGTTTCGTGAAATGCGCCAAAGTCGCTCGACTGGCGCGAGGAAGCAAAATGTTGTCGCGAAAATTTGCTGAGTTCTTAAAAATCTTTGATTTCGGAAGAATAGGTAAAAGACATGCTGGAGCTTGTCATCTGACCAATCAGAGGCTCGATACGCACAACCATCCCCCTCCTAGCTTCACGGGCCAATCAGAATGCGCCACCGCTTGGCTTTAGTGTATATAAAGCCGTCGCGCGCATGGCTCTTGCTCCAGTCGCCTCGCGCTGCTCGACGTGTCCGTATCTCTCTCCCACTCTACGTGAAATAAATCAGCGATGGATTCAACTCGAAACTCGATGCCACGACGCCTCGAGATTAAAACCGGCCCTTTTCAGAGCCATCAAAATTTTTCAACGTGATACATCTGTTCGCAGATAAAAATGGATGTTTTTAGGTATTCCAAATTTATGTTTTTTTCAGTACATTCAGAGCGGCGATGACGACTTTACGGATTTTGCGGATCGACGCGATCGAATGTAATAAAATGCAATGGCTCTTTTCAGTGCCAAAAATTATTTTGTACTTAGGAAAACTCCATGCTCGATGAAAGATTAAAAAAAAGAAATTTCGAGACGACCACGGTATGCTGCGAGAATTATTTTTTGCTCGCACTCTCTTCCACTTCACGCGAGGTATCGAACATTTTTATAGAAAAATTCGATCCCCGAGTTATGGAAAATTTTGCAAATCAACTCGATGAAAACGACAAAGAAAAAATAAACGGTCCTTTTCAGGGCTACTATTTTTTTTCAACGTTTGAACATTCTTGTTTGCAATACAATTAATAATCATGCCATCATGCATTTTTACCTGAAAAATGATCAGGGAAAAAAAAATTTCTTTATTTTTTCATTATGCAAATAAATCTACGTTTTAAAAACGTATTGTTATTTATTGCATATAAATCTTCGTTACTTTATGCCTAATAAAACTAAAAGGGTCCTTTTCAGGGCTACCAATTTGTTGCAACGTTTCAACATTCTTGTTTGCAATTAAATTAATAATCATGCCGTCATACATTTTTACCTGAAAAATAATCAGGGAAAAACAAATTTCTTTATTTTTTCATCATGCAAATGAATCTACGTATTAAAAACGTATTGTAATTTATTGCATATAAATCTTCGTTACTTTACGTCTAATAAAACTAAAAGTTTCGCAAAATACGCCAAAGTCGCTCGATTGGCGGGAGAAAGCAAAATTTTGTCGCAAAAATATTCCAAGTTCTGGATAGCGACACGGGAGTCTCTCTCCATGGTACGCGCTCCAGCACGAACACGAGATATCGAAAATATTCTAAGTCCCATGAAGTCTTTTGATTGGCTCGTGAAAAAATGGTGGGGATGGGAATACGACCGATCGAAAACAGCCTAAACAGTGGTGCTCATCCATTGTGGAAAGCCACGACCATCGAAAGAATCTCGATTCGCAACCCGTTTTTCAAATGCCTCGTTGAGATGAACCAGGCATAGGAAAAATATGAAAAAATACTACTGCATTCGTTGAAATGTCCTTTTTAATGAGGCGTAATTGAAAAAAATGTTTGTCGAGTTTTTCGATGCGAAAAATGCTCGCGAATAAAAATGCGTTCCGGCAGGACACGTGAATTTTCATTTCAGGGGCGATTTTTCTTAAGTTTTTTTTCACAGGGTCACGGAGTACTCAAAAAAAATGATTCTCGAAAAAAAAATTAACCCGATTGGACGAACTGTTTTCTCATTATGCGCAACATACCGTTTCACCCTTTTGGGACCACCCCTCCCTCGGGGGCTGGGGGATTCGATTCTAATGCAACTTTTTTTCATCTCTGAGCGATACCCTTTCGTTTGATACCGCACAGAGCCTCTGGGGCACTCGCAACCCTAAAATCCCGACACTCGCGGGAGGCCCGATTTTGCACTCCCCCACCTTTTTGCCTCCCACGCCCGCAATTATTGACCGATCGCGACGAACGTGGTCGCAATCGAAAGCTGATGAAATTTCCGATCTACCATGTTTCAAGGTTTTTCTAAATTCGATTTTTTTTTGCAAAAATACAGGCTCTTAAAAAAATCCCACTTCAATTGGACATGACTGTATATTTTATTGTACTTTTCGTTACACGAAAAACCAAATAGTGCAATAAAATCCCTTTCAGTGTGATAATTTTTATCATGCAATCTGATAATTTTTTCTATTGTTCGTAGCAATTTCTCCGTGAGAATGCTTGCCAGTGAGACAGTGCCAAATGTCAAAAGTCTCTCGTCGTTGACGTGTTAGGTTATTGGGTCGTGTCGAAAAAAACTCGAGTTACCCTTTTTGTAAAACGTGAATTTTATTTAGGTGTTTCATTTCAAAAAGACAACCTCAAAAATAATTTTCTATTTAAACTGCATTATCGCTCTTAATGCCCCTGTCAGATTCAATAAGTTGCTCTAACCTATTCTGTAACCTATGCTATCTGACAGACGGATACTTCAATCAGTGGGGAAAAATTACCATAGTGCTTTGTAAAAATTGCTATATCTGTTGACAGTGGCTCCCTATTGCCATATTAGAAAGTTATTTTTACCATGGTCTCTGGTAATTTTTACCGGATCTTTCTCTCTGTGTATATATTTAACCACTTTTGCAACGATTTTACATTTGCATTAGCACAATTATACTTTGAGTCGAACGAATGCAGCGAGCAGTCGGTATTTGGCGTCATTTCCGGTAATTGTTGCAACAGTCCAAGGTCTCTATGTCAATAATCTCCATCGAGAGATCGATTACTTTCGATAGCCAGAGTGATTTCTCCAATCTCTTGAGGTAAATTATGTGGGCATCCTCCAAAAAATTGTTGAATAATTATTTGTTTAAGCAATTCATTAACAATTTTTGAGTACTATTATCATTGATAATTGTTGTTTAAGGGGGTGCTACATTTTTTCAGATTTTTATTGTATCACGTTGTACGGAAATTTCAATCAGATAAAGTTTTTGGCAGGGACGGTAGGGCCAAAGCATCCTTAAACTTTTATCATCTTATGATAAGGAATGCGAGGCTTCAAAATAAATACGATTCGAGCCTTGGTTGGATGATAGAAATTTTTTAGAAAGGAATCAGTAGATAAATTTGAGCCAGTTTTTTCAAACTCACCGCGTGTTTTTAAAGTAGCTGAATATACTCAATTCATTTTTTCTTTTTTATTAGCACCAAACAGCCGAGATACCGTCCATAAATTAAAAAACCTCTACGTGAAATTAGTCCTGGTCTTCTACGCGGCGGTTACTGATCGATCTATCGAAAAAATTATGATGACGAACAGAATTTTTTTTTCAATCTTTATTTTTTACCAAAATGAAATAGCAGAAGTTAGAGTGTTTACGCCGTTTTGCGAAAACGAAAAAAGTCGGTAAAATCTAAGCACCCGTTAGAATTGAAACAAAAATTCGCTTATAATGAAGAGCAATTTGTGCTTGACAAGCGCGCCAAATTTAACTCCGATCTCTCGAAGCGTTTAAAATACAGCATACTTTTATTTGAAAACTTATTTTCAATCAGGATGAAATTATTTTTAAGTTTTTAGTCATTTTTTATTAACAAGTAATAAAAGCTTGTCTTTGAAAAAATTTCGTTTATTTATTTTTTACTTTTCAGTATTTTTTGCACAAAATGTTTCGCAAAACTTTTTGTTCAAAAATTGTTTTTCAAATTTTGTTAGACACAATTGTTTCACACAATTAATCTGCAACATTTTTCTGCAAAATGTATGCAAGCAAATTTGTTCACAAAATTTTTGGAAAAAGACTGTTGCGCAAAATATTCGTAGAGAGATGTTGCAAAGCAATTGCTCAAAACTACTTTGTGAACAAGATTTTGGAAAATAACTATTTTGCGAAAATTATGCGAAACATTTTTTTTGCAAAAAATTATGCGAAACATTTTATGCTGCAAAAAAATTTTGCGAAACAATTTTTTGCAAGCGCGAAATTCTTTGCACACAAACTATTTCGCAAAATTTGTTAGACGAAATTGTTTCATACAATTAATCTGCAGCATTTTTCTGCAACTTCACAAAATTTTTGAAAAAAGACTGTTGCGCAAAATTTTCGTATAGAAATGTTGCAAAGCAATCGCTTAAAACTATTTTGTTAAAAAAATTTTGCTCGTAACTTTTCAAAAGCTGATTTTAAGCAGTTGCTTTGCAACATCTCTCTACGAAAATTCTGAAAGACTGCTTTCAGTACGTACAAAAAAGTAGAACATTTGTAACAAAAAGTAGAAAAATTTATCGAAATAAAAAATGGTCAGTTTCACGAGTTGGTCGGTTCGTAAAGAATTCCTCACATTATACTACTCAGTCCCCCCTTCGTGCGGATTTTCGTACTCACGGCTCGTTAGCGAGAGAGAGAGAGAGAGAATGAGATAGAGGTATACGTAGCTATACACTACGCACAGAAATCCCTATCTTAGGGTGCATGAGGCTCTAGGGAGCATAGGGCATGTAAGATATATACCTTAGAGCCCTTGTATTAGGCTCCCCGGTATACGCGTATATTTTGCGCGACCATTACGCCCTTTTATGCCTTAGTCGTTGTCACGCTCTGCACGTATCTATTTCGTCTATGGGCCCATTGCGACGCGTGTGTCTCCAAGTTTGAGTTCACGGTCATGGAGCAGTATTATTTACATTCGCGCGAGCAATTTCGCTGACAAAGATTTTGGAGGAGAGGCGAAACATCTCTACCTTCTTCGTTGATGAGGGGGTTTTATGCCTTCTGCAACTTAAGTCATATTCCTGTCGCGGCTTGAACTAGCTCGGCATCGAGTATTTTTTCAAAAATGTTTCCGCGCTTTGCAAACAGAAAAAAACGTAAAAAAAAGAAAATAATTATAAAAATAATGAATTGAAAAAAGCGGTTGTGCGTAAAACTGCGCGAAATAATAAATAGTGTAAAAAAATAAAAAATGGTAATAATTAAGTGTAAAAATAATATTTATAAATAGTGTAAAAACATTGCCCCTGCTCAAAACAATGGCAGGAGGAGGAGGAGGGCAGCTGCAGCGAAAAGCGCATGAATGGTGAGTAGGGGTTAATATTTTATCCGCGCGCGCGCGTGTGTGTGTGTGTGTGTGTGTGCGTGTGTGTGTGGGCTGGGGAAGCGCGCTACTGTGACGAAAGTAGTGGGGGAAACTCGGGACTTCCCCCACCGCGTTTTCGTATAATAATAATAATAATAATAATAATAATAATAATAATAATAATAATAATAATAATAATAATAATAATAATAATAATAATAATAATAATAATACTTTGGCGCGCAAAGTGGAGCGATCTCAAGCATTGTAAGGGCGTATCTCCAGAACAAGCACGCCTAGACATACGCCTGTCTGAAAATACAAAATGTACCACTATGGGGCCCTTGCCTACCCCTTCTTTCCCCCGCGCTATCGTTCTCTACACCGCAATGAATTTCCTCGGTGGTGGAGGAAAATTATTGTGGCGAGAGAGGCCACATGGTGGGTGTAGGAGTGGGGATAGGTGTGGGGGGCCCCATAGTGGTACACTTACTACTTATAGATTTCGCAGGGTTTTTATTTTTTTTCATCGTTACCATTCCAAGTGCCATTCTGAAATTATTTTTGCAGACTCTTTAGCCGATGACAGGCATCCTGTAAAATTTGTACCGAAATGGAAAGTGTGTTATTAGGTTTAAAAAAAAAATTTTTTTTTGTCAAATTTCCATTTTCTCAATACAGAAAAATTGTGATTGTAATTTTTTTCGATAAAGTGGAAAAAACAAAAAAGTTTTTATTCCTATGTTTTTTTCGTTTGATGAATATCTTTTGAGATACAGTGTTCGTAATGAAAAATTGAAAATCCTGAATGGACGCCTAAAAAATCTGAGAAAAATCACAGACGTTTCTTTTGACTAATATTTCAAACCAGCAAATTTTGAAAAAAAATAGGATAGGGTAAATAAAAAGTGACCCGGTTGACAAAGGACTTCTCGTACATGAATTACCCGTTAATTTTTATGTAAACTATTTCAAATACGTTTATGAATTAGGCAGATCACTCGGATAAACCTTCATAATTGATTGAGCATTTATGAAGTGATTTTAAGTGAGATTGAGTATTACAAATCCACTTTTCTACGAGGTCAAGTCGCTTCAGCGATTTTAAATGACTCGACGATGTTCAAACAACCCTCTAAGTGAGGATACACGTTTACACTCTCTTCAACTATCGGTCATACGTCAACCTGAATTGTGATTCATCATTTCGAAGTTAACTGCACTACCCTCGCCCCTCTGACATGACCCGTTATTGTCATATACATAACCATGTTACGTACCTCAATAACGTGTGTACCTTGAATCCTTACTCAAAGCGATATATTGTTACCGAGGTTTGAGACATGTTGGTCAACGATTAAACGTGTTGCCGTATAACATTGTCATCTATATATATATACCCATGTATAATCCAGCGGTTGTTGAGAGGCTAATTAGGGGTCAGTCGATCGAATTCCTGGCTTGATGGTTATCAATCTGGCGATGACGTGGTCACGAGATTTCGTAGCGTGATTAGGGTCATAGGCACACAAGCATAGGGTGCTCAAGCGTTTGAGGGAGAAAGACAGAGAGAGAGAGAATAGATCGTAAAGGGGGAGCAGCAGGTCAGTGTTCGAGGTTTGAGATGTGTGTTGAGGATGAAGGAGGCAAGAGTTAGGTTCGTCGTACTGCACTATACTACGATGAAGCTCAATAGTACAAGCAATAGAGGAGCCCGTTACTCCTGTCCATAATGCACTAAATTACAGGAGTTATTTTTTTTCTATATAAGTTCAGTATGACGTACGGAATGTAAATCCATAGAATCCTTACAAATTTTCGGGGTGTAAGTGCCGCCATTTTGCGAAAAAACGTTTTGGCCTGTATCTCCGTAACCGTGCACTTGAGGCAGAAAATTGTAATAACTCTTATTGTAGATAATGGAATTTCCTATTTTTTTTGTTTCATAATTTTTTTCGTTTCACTTACCGTTTTCGACTTAGATGACTATTTCGATTTGTTTATTGACTTTTGGACCCATATCTCTTCTAATAATTGTTTAAACAATAATATACTAATGTCCTAAGTCTTACATCTACGAACTTTCTACAACTTTTTTTTAACGTTTTTTTCTGAAATTGATATTTTTTAAGTTATAACGCGTTAACCCTTTGAGGGGCACTGGGACGCTGTCCCACCTGTTTTGTCTCAGTTTTTTTTCACTTTTCTGATATATTTTTGCACTTTTTTATGGACCAAAGCACTTTTTAGACTCTTAAGGATCTAAGTTATAAGATTTTAATGATAAAGTGCGGATATTGTTTATTTACCATTCGTTATGAACAACTAAAGTACAAAAAAACACGGAATTTTCAGAATAAATTCGTTTGTGGCTAAACAAAAAGTCCTAGAGCTTTAAAAAAAATTTCACATGCGAGAAAAATAGTTGGTTTGAATGCAGTTCTTATTGAATCAACCTGAAATTTGGTATGCAAAGATTATCAGGGTCCCTGATCACGAATCTAGCATCATAAATTTAAAATTCAAGATGTCGTATCCAATATGGCAGCGTGTATTTTCAAAATATTTACAACCTGGATATTTTTTTATGAAATTACGCATGCAGGGGTTTTCGAGGTCTCTGATTCCAAATCTGGCATCATAATGTCAAAATTCAAGATGGCGGATACAATATGGTGGCGTGTATTTTCAAAATATTTACAAACTGGATATTTCTCTATAAAATCACGCGTATAGGGGTTTGCGAGGTCCCTGATCACAAATCTGGCATCATAAATTCAAAATTAAAGATGGCGGATCCAATATGGCGGATTTTAATTTCGAAATATTCACAAACTGGATTTGTCTTGCTGAAATCACGTATATCAAGGTTTGGAGATCCCTTCGAGTCCTCTAAATTCAAGACGGCAAATCCAATATGGCGGACATTTTGTTATGTAAAATTGCAGTTATTGATTCAATTATATATTTATTTCTAGCTTTGCCGCGTGCCTTCGTCCGCGTGAACCACGGGTTTGATTTTAGTTTTTGGGATTTCACATACGCAGGGCTCATGATAAGAATTGATTGTGGAACTTAGACGTGAAATATAAACAATGTGCTTAATTTCCGAACTATCATGAATTCAAATTCAAAATTATAATGTAGTGATTGTATGTAAAATAACACCCACACTCACCTATGTAACAACTCACCCCCAACCCCATCCCCGCAACCACCTACATCTACCAGAGCTAAGCAATACACCCATGTAACAACTGACATCCATCCTCACCCCCACAACCACTCACGGTGCCCACCCATCATCTACACCCACTCATGTAACAACAGTACAGTCATGTCCAATTGAAGTGGGATTTTTTTTGGGAGCCTGTATTTTTGCAAAAAAAAATCGAATTTGGAAAGACCTCGATACATGGTAGATCAGAAATTTCATCAGCTTTCGATTGCAGCCACGCTCGTCGAGATCGGCCAATAATTGCGGGCGTGGGAGACAAAAGGGTGGGGGAGTGCAAAATCGGGCCTTCCGCGCGTGTCGGGATTTTAGGGTTGCGAGTGCACCAGAGGCTCTGTGCAGTATCAAACGAAAGGGTATCACTCAGAGATAAAAAAAGTTGCATTAGAATCGAATCCCCCACCCCCGAGGGAGGGGTGGTGCCAAAAGGGTGAAACGGTATGTGGCGCATAATGAGGAAAGGGTTCGTTCAATCGGGTTATTTTTTTTTTCGAGAATCATTTTTTTTGAGTACGCCGTGACCCTGTGAAAAAAACCTGAGAAAAATCGCCCCCGAAATGAAAATTCACGTGTCCCGCCGGAACGCATTTTTATTCGCGAGCATTTTTCACATCGAAAAACTCGACAAAAAATTTTTTCAATTACTCCTCATTAAAAAGGACATTTCAAAGAAGGAAGTCGTATTTTTTCATATTTTTCCTATGCCTGGTTCATCTCAACGAGGCATTTGAAAAAAGGGTTGCGAATCAAGATTCCTTCGATGGTCGTGGCCTTCCACAATGGATGAGGACACTCATCCACACAGCCGTATTCGGTCCCCACCAGTTTTCACGAGCCATCTAAAAGACTTCATGGAGCGTAAAATATTTTCAATATCTCGTATTCGTGCTGGAGCGCGTACTATGGAGAGAGACTCCCGTGTCACTATCCAGCGAACTTGGAATATTCTGGCGACAAAATTTTGCTTCCTCCCGCTAATCGAGCGACTTTGGCGTATTTTGGGAAACTTTTAGTTTTATTAGGCGTGAAGTAACAAAGATTTATATGCAATGAATTACAATACGTTTTTAAAACGTAGATTTATTTGCATGATGAAAAAATAAAGAAATTTGTTTTACCCCGATTATTTTTCAGGTAAAAATGCATGACGGCATGATTATGAATTTAATTGCAAACAAGAATGTTAAAACGTTGCAATAAATTGGTAGCCATGAAAAGGACCCTTTTAGTTTGATTAGGTGTTCGGTATTTCGCGGATGGCTCCGTTGACTCGAGCCGACACGGGTTGTAAATCCGCGTCTCAATTTTCGAAGAATCGTGAATGACGAACTCTCACGCGATAAATTAATAAGACGTGGGTGATTATGTTGAAAATAACAAATTAAAAAAATGAATTTCTTAAAATCGAAATTAGTTACAAAAAAATGATTAAGATGTAGTGTTCGTTAATGTATATTTGGATGTAGAAAAGTGATGTGAATTGAAAGTGTGTTTGTTGAGAGAATAATTTTTGTCTGGTGAATTTAGTTTTTCCCGAGTGTCTGTTTCGCCTGGTGATTGGAAGACGACTGACTCTTCGATGAGTCCTGAAATTGTTGACAATTTGTTTAGAGTGGGGCGCAGCGTCGGTTGTGTCCGAAAATTTGTTTGGAGTGGGGTGAAGGGTCAAATTTTCCCTTCAATTCCCTTTGGTTATATTTTTTGTCTCTTTGCACGTGGGAGTGCGTTGTTGCTTCGGTGGCGTTGAAAAAATCTGGCCGCGGAGTTCCCGATCATGTGTTTGACCCTTCTCGCCACCCGTAAGTCCCTCCGCTCGTCGAGAGTGACCGGTATAAAACAATTAAAGGAAGTCTACGTTTTTTTCAATAATCCTTTACGTGCTCTTTCTTGGCAATTGCGGATTAAGCGACGCTTTCTTATCTCGAGTATGGTTCGCAGATGTTTTATTGGTGGACACAAACTACGCTGCAAGGAATTTCGATATTTTTGACTGAAGATATGTGTGTGTATGGCTATATGCGAGTGAGAATGTTGTTTCCGCGATGGAACATACTCCCTCCTTGAGAGAGCCAGTGATCAAATATAAAACGTGTTGTGCAATAGTGTTGTGTGAATGTCAGAGTAGTACTTCAATTTTGTAAACATGGCCGCGAAGGCTATTTTTTGTATAAGCAGAATAATTTGATTATAGGCAGCTTCAATTCTTGTGACATCAAACTGCCGTTGTTTCGATTGGTGAGTTTGAATCGAAGACCGTATGCCACGATGCATTCCAGGTTGCCCATCAATGAAGATCTCGGCCGAAGATCCATGTCCCCGTGAGCTGCTGCGAGGTAGACCGTTTTCGCTTCTTCCAGTGGTGCGTTTAAAAACGTCAATTGAAGAAGGGGCCATGCAGCTTCGCTCCCAGTGCAGCTTCAAGGTACAGACTTTCGACCGATCGACTCGGAGATCGTTTGGTCTAGCGTGGCAGCTACAAGCTCGCGGTGGAAACGCCCATAGTGCGCTCCCCCCGATGACCCATCTCAAATGCATATCGACAAGATCTAGACGGCGGAAGCTGGGATCCGCGAGTCTTACATTTGGTGGTTTTTTCAGGATGCTGCGTTTGATCGGCTGATCCAGTATGCGATGCGCGATCATCGTTGTTATTGAATTCAGGGTTCCAATCGTCATAGCGCATTTTTGTCTTTGAAGATTCAAAAGCGCGGCCGCAATCTCGATAATAAAATTCGTCGTCGAACCCGTATCGAGAAGTGCTCTGCAAGTAAACGACTGTGGTTGTGCGTTTAGTGTGTTAACTTGAGCTGTCACCCCGGCTCGCGCTAGTCAGGACTGACTTGCTGACGTCGGCCGTTTTGTGGTCTGATCTTGACCTTCTCCCATGTGCAGAAGTGTATTATGCCTCTTGCTGCAAAGCGAGCAGTTACGAGATGTGCATTGCAGCAGCTGATGGTTTGGCTTCAAACAATTGTAGCACAGTGCCGCGGCGCGCACGGCGTTCTGTCGTGCCGCTAGTGGCATGGCGAGGAACTTTGGACATTCCGTGATGTAATGATCCGTCTCACTGCAGATCGGGCACGCTGACGCACTCACTGTCACGAAGGTTTGTTTTGCCGATTTGCTCGAACCCTTTCCGATGCGTGGACCTCCCTGGTAGCGATGATCTTCCCTGTTGAAGGTCGTCGATGATTGCGTTGGCGTGTTGTCGATGCAGCTCGCTCTTTTCTCCAAAAATTTCAACAAGCTTGTCTACGTCGGTAGAGTGGAATTTTCGAGAGTCAGCTCCCAGTGCCACGCAGTCTCTGTATTTATCTTTGACAAGATAAGATGGATCAAGGGTAGATCCCAGCTCTGCGTCTGTTGGCCCAGGTTTTGCAGCGCTCACACGTGTTGCTGTATGGTATCGACGAGATCTCCAAGCGCGGCTGGAGTATCTTTTTGCAGCCGGGGGTAGTCATACATCAATGCCCAGTGCCGTCGAAGCGTCTTCTGGACGCAATCGAATTTTTTTCGAAGAATAATGAGCGCGCTGTCGTAATTGAGATCGGTGGTAGGCAATGAGTCGATGGCAACTGCCGCCTTGCCGGTCACAGAATTTCTTAAATATTGGAGTTTCTCCACCGGTGAGAGACTGTCATTCCTGTCGATCAGGCACGAAAACAAATCGAAAAATAAGTTCCAGTTTTCGATGAAACCGTCGAACTTTGGGATGTCGATTTGAGGCAACTTCACTGGGACCGCTGCTGGTATCACCGACGTTGGCGATCGTTGATTGCTGCTTGGAGCTGAGGTTAAGGCGAGAAGCTTCAGGGCTCTCACTATGGCGTCGTCAAAATTATCCTCTATAGTGACTCGTTTGTTCACTACTGTTTCGTCCAGATCTTCTAGCTGATCTTGGATGTCTGGGAAACTCTGGAAGCGTGAATGTAATCCGTCAAGGGCGGCCTGGATGCGGAACGTATCGAGATCTTCTATGCTGGCGGCCTCGAACGAATCGAGTTTTTTTCCGAAATTTGTTATCGACGCTTGAATGTTTGCTCTTTTGCGATGCTTTTTCGGCCATTGTGAGGTGTCGGCGTGGCTTTGGAATGGAGACGTAGCACTGTTGCTTCTCCGGCGCGGTCCTATCCTCGACAATTAGCGATAAGCAATCTACGGAGCACTACGCATGTAGCAGTGCGTTGTAGATTTCACGCGTTGCGTTGCGCGGAGCGTCTACTAGCGTTGAGCAATCTACGTAGTACTACGCATGTAGCAGTGCGCTATAGATTTAACGCGTTGCGTTGCGCGGAGCGTCTAAAAGTGTTGTTTACGTGACACTACGCGCGTAGCAGTGCGACGTAAATTCGACGCGTTGCGTTGCGCGGAGCGTCTAAAAGCGTTGTTTACGTGGCACTACGCGTGTAGCAGTGCGATGTAAATCTGACGCGTTCCGTTGCGTGGAGCGTCTAAAAGCGTTGTTTACGTGGCACTACGCGTGTAGCAGTGCGACGTAAATCTGACGCATTGCGTTGCGCGGAGCATCTAAAAACGTTGAGCAATCGACGTAGCACTGCGCATGTAGCAGTGCGTTGTAGATTCGGCGCGTTGCGTTGCACGAAGCGTCACTAAGCAATGAACTATATTTACGTAGCACTACGCGTGTAACAGTGCGTTGTAAATTTGACGCGTTGCATTGCGCTGAGCGTCTAATAATGTCTAATAATTATCACTCTTAGTCTTTTCACACACTAACGAAGCACTGGAGTTATCGCTGGCTTGCACTTTTTTCACAAACTGACGAAGCACTGATTTTAAATTCGGCTCGAAGGACCATAAATTGTTCGGTATTTCGCGGATAGCTCCGTTGACTCGAGCCGACACGGGTTGTAAATCCGCGTCTCAATTTTCGAAGAACCGCGAATGACGAACTCCCACGTGATAAATTAATAAGACGTGGGTGATTATGTTGAAAATAACAAATTAAAAAAATTAATTCATTAAAATCGAAATAAGTTACCAAAAAATGATTAATATGTAGTGTTCGTTATTGTATATTTGGATGTACAAAAGTGATGTGAACTGAAAGTGTGTTTGTTGAGAGAATAATTTTTGTCTGGTGAATTTAGTTTTTCTCGAGTGTCTGTTTCGCCTGGTGATTGGAAGACGACTGACTCTTCGATGAGTCCTGAAATTGTTGACAATTTGTTTAGAGTGGGGCGCAGCGTCGATTGTGTCCGAAAATTTGTTTGGAGTAGGGTGAGGGGTCAAATTTTCCCTTCAATTTTCTTCGATTATATTTTTTGTCTCTTTGCACGTGGGAGTGCGTTGTTGCCTCGGTGGCGTTGAAAAAATCTGGCCGCGGAGTTTCCGACCATGTGTTTGACCCTTCTCGCCACCCGTAAGTCCCTCCGCTCGTCGAGAGTGACCGGTATAAAACAATTAAAGAAAGTCTACGTTTTTTTCAATAATCCTTTACGTGCTCTTTCCGGGCAATTGCCGGATTAAGCGACGCTTTCTTTTCTCGAGTCTGGTCCGCAGATGTTTTATTGGTGGACACAAACGACGCTGCAAGGAATTTCGATATTTTTGACTGAAGATATGTGTGTGTGAAATAAATGTCTGAATATGTGTGTGTATGGCTATATGCGAGTAAGAATGTTGTTTCCGCGACGGAACATTAGGCATAAAGTAACGAAAATTTATATGCAATAAATTACAATACGTTTATGAAACGAATATTTATTTGAATGATGAAAAAATAAAGAAATTTCTTTGTCCCTGGTTATTTTTCACATAAAAATGCATGATGGCATGATTATTATTTGTATTGCAAACAAAAATGTTCGAACGTTGAAAAAAATTAGTCACCCTGAAAAGGACCGTTTACTTCTTCTTCCTCGTTTTCATCGAGTTGATTTGCAAAATTTTCAATAACTCGGGGATCGAATTTTTCTATAAAAATGTTCGATCCTCGCGCGAAGTGGAAGAGAGTGTGAGCAAAAAATAATTCTCGCAGCATACCGTGCTCGTCTCGGATTTGTTTTGTCCTTTCATCGAGCATAGAGTTTTCCTAAGTACGAAATAATTTTTGGCACTGAAAAGAGCCATTGCATTTTATTAAATTCGATCGCGTGGATCCACAAAATCCGTAAAGTCGTCATCGCCGCTCCGAATGTGCTGAAAAAAACATAAATTTGGAATATCTAAAAACATTCATTTTTATCTGCGGACAGTTGCATTACGTTGAAAAATGTTGATGGTTCTGAAAAGGGCCGATTTTCATCTCGAGGCGTCGTGGCATCGAGTTTCGAGATGAATCCATCGCTGATTCATTTCATGTAGAGTGGGGAGAGAGATGCGGACACGTTCATTTGCAGAAAAATCAACAACTCAGTGATTGAATTTTTTGATACTTTTCCACTTCGAAGAAGGTATCGAAATAACTTGGTGAATAAACTTTCTGTAAATGAACTCAATGAAAACAACAAAGAAAAAATTAACGGATCTTTTCAGGGCTACCAATTCTTTTCAACGTTTGCACATTCTTAATTGTTTGCAATGAAATAAATCAGGCTATCATAAAATTTGAGCAATAAAAATCCGGAAAAAAGAAATTTTCCAATTTTTTGAACATGCAAATCCGCGTTGTAAAAACATATTGTAATTTATTGCATACAATTATTCTTTACTTCACGCCAAATGAAGGAAAAGTTTCGTGAAATACGCCAAAGTCGCTCGATTTGCGCGAGGAAGCAAAATTTTGTCACGGAAAATTTGCCAAGTTCTTAAAAATCTTTGATTCGGGAAGCATAGGCGAAAGCCATGCTGGAGCTTGTCATCTGACCAATCAGAGGCTTGGTACGCACAGTCATCTCCCTCCTAGCTTCACGGGCCAATCAGAATGCGCCACCGCTTGGATTAGGGTGTATATAAAGCCGTGGCGCGCATGGCTCTTGCTCCAGTCACCTCGCTCTGCCCGACGTGTCCGCATCTCTCTCCCCACTCTAAGTGAAATGAATCATCGATGGATTCATCTTGAAACTCGATGCCACGACGCCTCGAGATGAAAATCGGCCCTTTTCAGAGCCATCAACGTTTTTCAACGTAATACAACTGTCCACAGATAAACATGAATATTTTTAGGTATTCCAAATTTATGTTTTTTTCAGCATATTCAGAGCGGCGATGACTACACTACGGATTTTGTGGACCGACGCGATCGAATTTAATAAAATGCAATGGCTCTTTTCAGTGCCAAAAATTATTTCGTACTTGGGAAAACTCTATGCTCGATGAAAAATCAAAACAAAAAAACATTCCGAGACGAGCACGGTATGCTGCGAGAATTATTTTTTGTTTGCACTCTCTTCCACTTTGCGCGAGGATCGAACATTTTTATAGAAAAATTCGATCCCCGAGTTATTGAAAATTTTGCAAATCAACTCGATGAAAACGAGAAAGAAAAAATAAATGGTCCTTTTCAGGGCTACTAATTTTTTTCAACGTTTGAACATTCTTGTTTGCAATACAATTAATAATCATGCCGTCATGCATTTTTACGTGAAAAATCATCAGGCAAAAAGAAATATCTTTATTTTTTCATTATGCAAATAAATCTACGTTTTATAAACGTATTGTAATTTATTGCATATAAATCTTCGTTACTTTATGCCTAATAAAACTAAAAGGGTCCTTTTCAGGGCTACTAATTTGTTGCAACGTTTCAACATTCTTGTCTGCAATTAAATTAATAATCATGCCGTCATGCATTTTTCTCTGAAAAATAATCAGGGAAAAACAAATTTCTTTATTTGTCCATCATGCAAATAAATCTACGTTTCAAGGATGTTGAGTCCGTACCTCCCCGTCCAAAAGTTTTCCATTTTACTTAATTTTATTTGGATTGATTAAAATTTAAATTCGTATCGTAACACCGTTCATGTGAAAAGAAGTATTATAATTGTGCATATTAATTATCGAAAATTCTTAATTATGTATTATATCAAGTTTTAACAATGTTTTCACAAGCGAGGATTAACTTTTAGATGTTTTGTCCAAACTTGACAAAGCTAAAATATCGATAGTGGAAACTGTTTATTCTGAAACAAATTTTGATTATTGTATATCGTAACTATAGAAATGTAAGATAAAATTACTTTTAACTGCAAAAAAAAATTTTTATAAACAATATTAATATTAAAAATAGTCGCTCTGTTAGCTTTACATTTGGCAACGTTGCGTGATTTCATAAGTTGGCATGACTGAGAACTGTATGATCAAGAGCAGTCGCGATGGTCATGATTGAATGTCAACATGGACGAAAATAATCTGAAAATCGTCGAGAACGGGAACAGAGTATTTTATTAGAAAAGAAAACGAGTGACAGAGGCGATATATACACAAAGATTAAGTCAAGTGAACTCCGGTAAAAAAAGACGAAAGGAGGAAAGCGTCATAGAATCTGACTGCGAACATAACCTCGAACTCGAAAGCATGTCTTTGAGCACCGGTCGGCGTCGTGTAGACGTCAGTAACAGGCAAAAATTTATTTTGCTGATCATGCAACGAGATTCTATCGTTGTGCGACATAACAGAAGAGCACCGAGCAGGACTTGCATCTGTTTTCACTGTTCAGTGTCGAAAGTGCTTGGCCACGACGTAAGTCGAAAGGGACAGAAAACATGCAACCAAATCCGGAAAATTCCACTTCGATGTGAACTCAGAGGCTGCTCTTGGTAAGTTTATTAATGCATTGTTAAACTTATTTTATTGTAAAAAAATTTGGCACATAGTATATTTTTGTGTACAGGTAGGCTTCTCAGTATACTTCTATAAAAAAATGTGCTGCGCAATAAGTTTAAATATAAGATGTTACTGGAGAAAGTGTCACCGTAAACTTTTGAAAGAAGCATAGCAGATTTTCTTTCCAGAAGTATTCCTGCATTGCCAATTTGTGTATAATTGAAGCTATTACGGCAGAAGTACACTTTCATAGAAACATTTGTTACGTAGCAATTTTTCCCGTAAAAATGGGCTATGTTCCAAGCTGTAACATTTTATACTTCAACATTTCTCAAAATGCATATCGTGTTATTATTTTCAGGAATATTGCATGCGGGTATGGGGTACTCACACTTCAACAAATTTCTTGGATGTGTCAACGCGCCACCGTTACATTCAAAAACGTTCAAGAATCACGAAAGAGAGATTGGACCAATTGTGCAAGACGTCGCGAAAGACAGCTGCAAAAAAAGGACTCAAGTGGAAAAAGTAACCACCATCGGAAATGCAGAAAATTTAAAAATTTTGTTGTAAGCTTTTCTCATTTTCATTATGATTTGATATTATTGTGATTAGATTGCTGCACTTTTTTTTTTGCACTGCTGCCATTTTACAAAACGCATTGGTTGTAAAATATCAGTGAGATACTAATAACTTAGGGAGTTCGCACCACTGCTATAATATATATATAAATATCAACTCTTCTTACAGAAGGATCTCCAATCTACCTGAATAGAGGAGTCTCCAACGGTTAATGTATATGTATTAGGGTGGTCCTTATTTAGAGCTCGGATGAATTTTTTATTAAAAATAATATTTATTTTTTCGTCAAATAGTAGCTACAATGAACACTGAAATTTTGAAGCTGCAGAGTTTTTTTACCGAAGAAGGTGACGAAGAGAAAGAGGAGAATATAATTGAATCTTTATTGCCCGCTGAACGCACAAGAGTCGAAGATGTTTCATGATTCGTTTTCGGTTGTACGTTTTTCAAAATAAATTTTCCAAATCTTTCAAATAAATTTCCCGTTTTCTTATTCGTTTGTTTTATTATGCCATCAGTATATAATTAATTATTTCATAATAATCGAGGTGCGATTCGAGATTAAGTACTATTCAATTATACAAAATATAATATAAATTTTAAAAATATATCCACGGGTAGTCGCTGCTTTTTGCAGGTAAGAAGGCAAATTATTAATTGCTTATTATGTTACTAGCATTAATGTGTTTTTACATATTTATTGAATTCTGATCATTACTCTATGCAGACCTCGTTTTTATTCACCTTACACCCGATAGTGAAACATTGAACACATTATAACTCAAAAAATATTAATTTTAGAAAAAAAATTTAAAGTAAAAGTTGTAGAAAATTTGTAGATGTAAAACTTAGATCGTTAGCATTTTATTCTTTAAACAATTATTAGAAGAGATTTGGGTCCAAAAGTCAATAAACAAATCGAAATAGTCATCTAAGTCGAAAACTGTAAGTGAAACGAAAAAAATTATGAGACAAAAAAAATAGAAAATTCCATTATTTACAATAAGAGTTATAACAATTTTCTGCCTCAAGTGCACGGTTACGGAGATACAGTATTCCGGAGTTCAGTATCACGTACAGTATTTACATTCAGTACGTGATACTGAACCTATTAAAAAAAAATAACTCCTGTAATTGAGTGCAGGAAAAAATTCTTTATTGCCTGTACTACAAAGCCAACGCGACGACTTCTATGTACCTATATGTGAGTGGCTATGAGTGTGTGAGTGTGCGGGCGCGTTTATGTGTGTAACAGTGAAAGCAGCCCGCACAAAACGGAAGTCCTGAGCTCTACGCAGCTCGGGGCTTTCTCGATCGATGTACTCGTAGCCTCAGCGGAGCGAGGGCTTTCAGCGCGTATTTAAACAGAAAACAGAGATGGCAAGAAAACGAAACTACATTACACAATATATATAGAGTTCATATGTTTATATAATATATCTATATATACAGGTATAGAAGATCTATGTATGCGTCATATATATTTCGGGAAGTTGCTTGTTTGTCTCAGGGGTTTGAGTTTAATTTGAGTCTGTTATGTATATATATATACATATATCTATGTGCACACCATTAGGTAATAGATAGAGAAGAAAAGTTTTTCTCGTTGTTGCCCTCGAGAGTCTATACATATCCTATATATATACGAGTTTTGCGATAAAATGCGCGGGCATGCAAAATATTCCGTGTTGAAGCACAACCGAAATGCAAATGGGGCCACACAGGGGCGGCTATATGCGTCGCAGACGTTTGGCAACACTGTGTTTGGTTTTCGCCTCATACTGTGTTATATGTATGTTACGGGATAAAGAGAGAGAGAGAGAGAGAGAAAGAGAGAGAGAGAGAGGAAGAGGGTGCAGAAGAGAGGGAGAGAATTGGGAAGGTGGAGGATAGGTAGCTGGCAGCTGGATTTTGCCTTTCGATAGCCAAGCTACTAGAGTGGGAGGAACCGACATTTACGTGTATGAGTGTATGAGGGATGGGGCATTTGCAACGTAGAAAGAGAAACGGACACAGGTATATGCATGGAATTGTTGCTCCCGCTGTGCGATGAGACAGTGTGTTGGACAACAAAGAGGCGCAACTAGCATGGCTTTTTGCGTGGGATCTGCGACCTTTTCGTATGAGAACAGTTGATGTAGGGATGATTTTTGGCGAGTGCGAGAGCGAGGGATGAAACAGGTGGAGGGAGGAAAATTTCGGTCGTTTTCCCGCGGCATTCCGTCCGTCAACACCTCCGACGCGAACATTTCCCCTCCCTCGGTGAGCATTGCGACAGGCGAAACTATAAAACACACGTGTGACACCCCTCAGAGCTATATCACCCCTATTCGGCGCACTGACACCATCCCCCATATACAGGGTGTCATGAAAGTCACGGGACGACTGAATATTTCCTCAGCTAAGATATTTTTCATAAAGGGCAAGGTCGTTCTTACCGTAACATTTGACGAGGAATTCATTGATGACCTTCATTTCGCCCTTGACGATTACCTTCAAGGTTATTTCAAGGTCAACTTTTTTCTTCAAATTGAAACCCCCACTTTGACATCAGCAATCGATAGAACGGAAAATTTTACGTTCAAATATGTACTTGGGGCATAGGTGTATTTGAACCTTGAAGGTCCTCTAAGGTCAATTGAACCTCTAGGAATAGAAGCATTTAAAATTCTCTCGTAAAGAGTGAAGTTATTACTTTTTACAAGGCGCTTTCAGTAGTGACCTTAACGATGACCCTCAAGGTTATTTCAGGGTCAACTTTTTTTAAAATAGAAACCTGTGATTTTGAGTTCTTAAATCATACTTTTTCTGAAAAAATTGATTGATTTTTTCCGAATATTTTAATGTAAATGTAAAACTGTTCTATTGGTTTCAGCACTCAAAAAGTCCAGGTTTTATTAAAAAAATTAAAATGTACCTATGACCTAAGTACATATTTGAACGTGAAATTTTTCACTTTATCGATCGCCGATGTCAAAAAGGGGGTTTCTATTTGGGAAAAAGTTGACTTTGAAATAACTTTGAAGGTTATCGTCAAGGTCAAAATTAAAGTCACCATTGAGTTCCTCGTCAAAAGTTACTGCAAGAATCGCCAGGACGTTTTTAAAAAAAAATCTTAGCTGATGAAACATTTGGCCGTCCCGTTACTGTTGTGACACCCTGCATACGCGTATAGGATTTTCAGTGCAATTTAACCTGTCTGCGGTGCTTGACCTCCTTTATTATTTGTAATGCTTTTCGAAAAATATCGTTCTGGGCAATGGAGAACGTTCTCATATTTTTGCCGATTGTTTGTTGCCTCCTGCCATCCTCCCCCTAATATATATCAATTGGATCTGGAATCGTGAGTATTCTCGTTTGAGCTCCGTTGCTCGGAAGCAAAAGTTATGTTAGGCTACTTTTGAAGGGAATAAACCAAATTTTATGCATCGGTTATATGAACCAATTAAAATTCCCAAGGGTTGATTTAACTAGGAATGCCCCACGAATACGTATGTGTCCGGGTCTCTACCATCCCCTAAAATTCACCTACACGTCTAAAATTTCACTTTTTTCCATGCGTCGCGTGCTTGTATATCCCGTTCATTTGTCCCTTCTTGGCTTTTCTATATCCCCCCCAAGGTTCTTACTCTCGATTCTTTAGGGTTTCTCGTCAGGAGTAGAACTCATTTTTCTTGGTCCTCGTTCTTTACGCGGACTTCATTTTTCTCTGGTCTTAAGATTTGGACATCAAGACACTATCACTGCGTTCTGTGTGCGTCTGTATTACCGCCACAACTTTTGAAGCCTCGCAGACTACACTGAGAAAAAAATTTAATTCAAACAATTGAATTTGGCATTGATTCAATAGAATCTGTCATTCAATAGTGCCAAGGAAATATTTGATCGATGGAATACTATATAGTTTTGAAAAAATTTATTTAAGTCAACAATATATTCTTTCGTTCTGCAATTATATGGTGTTTTTCGTATCTTTCTCTCGTTTGCCGTAATATGAGTTTTCTTTGAAAGAATAGTACAACATATCGATAAGAAAACTTTGAGATTCAAGTCAAACATAAAATAAATTGTTCAGAATGAAGATTTTTTTGGACAAATAGTTTATGGAATCTGTATAATCATATATATGTACTTGAATCACTTCTCGACTTATTCATATAGAATGTATGGAGTGTTACTGCGACACATTCTATATTTGACGGAAGCTCATAATTAATCGAATAAACTGTTTTTTTAAATTAAGTCTAATAAAAATTCTGTTAGTTGAAACGTCGGTACAGTTAGAGAGATTAAACGGGAAATTGAATAAATCGTAGATTTGTGCCCCTGAAACGAAGATTTATTTGGACAAATTGTTTATGGAATCTGTGTAATCATATATGTACTTGAATCACTTCTCGACTTATTTATACAGAATGTATGGAGTGTTACTGCGATACATTTTATATTTGACTGTTTTTTCAAACTGTTTTTTCAATTGAGTCAAATAAAAATTCTGTTAGTTAAAAAGTCGGTACAGTTAGTAAGATTACACGGGAAGTTGAATAAATCGTAAATGCTTGCCCCCGAAACCGATATACGATTGGTCCAATTGCTTTTACACGATCAATTGAACTGAAAATTTGTCTACTTTGAATCGATATTTAGTTCCAAGAAATTATTCGCTTACTTATTTCTTCTTTAAATATGATTAAATTGATTTTAATATTATAATGAATTAAAAATATATATTGTTCCTAGAAAAACATATTTATTCGCAGCAAAGTATTTTTCAGTCATACAAAAATCATGTTTATTCCAAAAAACTTCGAATTTGATTAAATCAAAAAAATATACTGTTACTCCAATTATATATTCAACTATGTGAAATGTATATTCGGTCCACACGAATAGATTTTTGCTTGAGATACAATAATCTTTTGCTGATTTAACAAATGTGTTGTTGTTTAGATTATTTGCAGGGTTATTTCAACTAAATATTCGTTCGTTGGAAAGAATGATACAGTTATTATAGCAAAAGATGAATTCACCAGAAAAAAATATTCGGTTGTTGCAGTACTATATTTAATCATTATGAACATATATGTTGTTCTTACAATGGGTTATTCAATCATATATTCAATTCCGGCACTGCGGCAAGCGTAGTAGTCCTTCTCCCAAGTGGTAGAGAATCGAGATCGCACTGTACCTACAAGAATTTATTTATTAATTAACAATTATTTAAACGATGTTACCATATTATTTTGTTTCAATACTTATTTCGTTGCGGAATTTCGTGGGACCTTCTGATTACCAGTCGAGTAGGGGTGTGTCACTGTACCCCGCTCCAGATGCGCCGGTGTTAGGATCTGGAAGCTTGGTATCGTGATATATAGGAAACGTTTTGCTGCCTGTCGCTTGTGAGAAAGGACCAGGTACAATTCTGAAATGATATATCACTGAGAAAAAACAATGTTTGAATGAACTAAATCGGCAGTCAAATACATCCAAACGAATATTTAGTTGGTACAATTCAATATTTTTTGGCCTGAATAATATTTTGGTCAACTGAAGCGCAGAATTATTCAAGAAACCCATTTTTTAGTTATACCAAATAAATATTTATTTGGATGTATTTGACCGCCGATTCAGTTCATTCAAACATTTTGTTTTCTCATTGCAGGGATCGATTCTCAGTACTTGACATTTTTTTTCGTCAGTTTTTTTAAAATTCGTATACTTATCTGGTTATATCAATATTACAGACGATAATAAAATAAACAAGTTCACATGTTTTAAAAAATCATGGAATCATTTGTTGATAAAAGTTTGGAGTCCCTAAATGGTAATGTCGAATCGAACAAAAAGTGTTTGCATCGATGATAATTACATTTGGTATATATTATTTGCAATGATCAGTTAAATTTGCCAATGTTAGTGAGTTATCTTAATTCAATCAACGATTGTTTTGAATTAATAGGTTATTTGATCTGTTAACACGAGAAAATATCAACCTCATTACAGAAGTAGTTACACCATTAGAAGAAATGTCGACTCGATACAACTGGTTTGATTGCAAATTATTTTATTAAATTAACGGCGGTGTTTTTGACTGGAATACAATATAATTGAGCAATAAACCAATCGAATGAGCCGAGTTGAATTAAACTCCAAGCGTGGTTACAAGTTAAATATTAAAAACCTATCCATACACTGAGAAAAAAGAATGTTTGAATCAACAAAATTTGCAGTCAAATACGTTTAACGAGATATTTATTTGGTCTAATTAAATAATTAGTTTTTTGAACAATTCTGCGCTTCGGTTGACTAAAATGTTATTCAAGCAAAAAAATGTTGAATTGTACTAACCAAATATCTAGTTGAACGTATTTGACTGCAGATTTTGTTGATTCAAACATTTTTTTTTTCAGTGTATATATTCGAACAATTTCACGGCGAAGTTGGTAGGGTGCTCGATTAGTATTTCCGAAGAACCGAGATCGTTCCTCGGTACTTGACATTTTTTTTCACTAACCTAAATTATCCTTTTCTAGGTATCTGGTCATATATATGGAGCATTCCAGGTCAAAACACGTGGTCATCGGCCTGACCCCCTCAGATTCAGTTGACGAATTTTTTTGGGCATATTTCGATAAAAAAAAGAGCTTATTTTTCAGATTTTTGTAACGTGTCTTACACCATGAAATAACTTTTGTTCTATAACTTTCAAGTCAAAATGAATTTGGACCACGTTTTAAATTCTGGGTTTTTTTCATAAAATCTATAACTAAAAAGAAGTATTTTTCATCATAGTTTGAGAGTGGGCTGAGAATAATTTATATATTTTTTTTAATTCAAGAAAAAAATGGTTTACAAAAATTCAACATAATCGTTCAATAATCAAAGTTTTCAAGTTAACGAAATAATTGATTAATCAGATGAAAATATTTAGTATGGTGATGTATTAGTTCAATCATGTATAAGTAGTCTTTCTAATAGAATATTTACTTATACCGAGCAAGTAGATTCAAGACTAAATAATTTTTGTTTAATTCCATATTTAGTTAATGTAATCGTATGTGTAATTCAACTGCCTACGTACAACAATAAAGAATCACTTTCGTTCAACTGCTTCGCTTATTTGCCAAAATCACATAATTACTCTGAACAACTCCGCCAATCAATTTGATCAGGAATTTGAATTTTTCAATCAAAAGTTTATACTCTTGTAGCAATAAAAAATGTGCTTGAACAGCTAATAGTCAAAGCTTTCAAATTAAGGAAATAATGGATTAATCCGATGAAAATATTTTACTTGAGTCTAACAAAAGTCGCGATGTAATCAGACTGCAGCAATGTATTTAGTTCAATCATGTATAAATAGTGCTTCCTGTAGAATATGAACTTCCATCGAGTAAGTAGATTCACGACTAAATAATGTTGTTTCAATTCCACATTTAGTTAATGTAATCGTATATATAATTGAACTGTCTACAAACAACAATAAAAAATCACTTTCGTTCAACTGCTTCGTTTATTTGCCAAAAGCACAGATTTACGCTGAACAACTCCGCCGATCAATTTGATCAGGAATTTGATTTCTTCCAATCAAAAGTTTATGCTATTATAGCAACAAAAATGTGCTTGAACAGTCAATAGTCAAAGTTTTCAAATTAATGAAATAACGGATTAATCGGATGAAAATATTTTACTTGAGTCTAACAAAAGTCGCAATGCAATCAACTGCAGCAATGTATTTAGTTCAATCATGTATAAGTAGTCTTTCTAATAAAATATTAACTTCCATCAAGTAAATAGATTCAAGACTACATAATTTTCTTTTAATTCCATATTTTGTTGTTTATTTGACAAAAGCACATAATTACTCTGAACAAGTCCGCCAATCAATTTGATCAGGAATTCGATTTCTTTCAATCAAAAGTTCATACTCTTATAGCAATAAAAAATGTGCTCAAACAATCAATAGCTGAAGTTATTAAATTAACGAAATACATGATTCATCCGACAAAAGCATTACTTGGGACTAACGAAAATCGCAATGAAATCTAACCGCAGCAATCACTTAATTCAATCTATTCAATTCAATTAATTCAATCAATACGTAGTCTTTCAAATAAAATATTAATTTACATTGAGTACGTAAATTCAAAAGGAAATTATTTTTTTGGGAATAAAATATTTAATGGGCTCAATCGCATATATTCTTCAGTCAATGAAATGTATAGTTCAATTAAATAAAAAAATCAAAATTATTATGCTTTTGAAAACAATGACAGTATTGTTGAACCACGCATATATTTACTTGAGCGGAAAACATTGCAGTTGAATTGATGAAATATATTCCAATAACATCAGTTTTATTGAATCAACATTTTTTTTTCTCAGTGTAGGGATAAAAAATTGAACAAACTGTTTGTCGAATATTTTTGAAATATTTTTATACTAATCTTTTTATTTTATTTTACTCACACTTGTTTCATAAACATGATAATTTTGGCACTCTTTCACATTTGAAGGTAATCGTTTCGTGGTAATAAAATCCAACTTTAAGGTGTAATTTTTTCTATATCGACCCTCGGAGATAATAATTTGGTACTCTCGAAGCTTGAGGTGATGTCATCGACTCCATTTGAGGGAAGAAAAATCTTGAATTATCCCACATTTAACCTGGGTTTCAATGAGCTCCTTTTGCACTTTCAGGTGTAATTTTTAACGACTGAAGTCCAGGTTTTTGGCTTCACCCAATTCATGCACACCTGTGAAACAATTGTGCATCCGTATTCATTGGAAAGAAGAAGAGTCGCCGATCCACACAACGAGAAAACTAAATCAAATAGGTCTCGCCTTTTCCTGAAAACTTCGTTTGTCACCGAGCGTCGGGAATGGTAGTTATTTATAAATAAAATTAGTCGATATAAAATAGATTGCCTGTCAATAGTAGTATTTTCTTTTTGTTTATACTTTACTATCAAATTCAGGTAGTTTCCATTTTACGATTTTTGTTTATTGATTGAATATTTTATAATTAATTCATTCTATTAATTTTATTTTCTGTAGATATTCACCCAATAAGACCAGCACATGGAAATATTATTACTTTAAGGCAGTATTCTAATCTAGAGACATACATTTTGAGCGTATTGTCGAGCTCGATAAAAAAAACAAAAAAACATTTTTACCATTCTTTTTCTTACAACATATTTATTAATATCTTGACAATAAACAAAAAAAAATCGAAAAAGGTGATTAAATAAATAATTAAATGTGCTGGTTGACACGATTGCATCCTTTTTAGTCATGCGATACAGAATTTAAAAGAAGATTCTTAATTCGTAAGAATGTTGTTACCCCTTGCTCAGAGAAAACAGAAAAAAAATGTTCGCAACATGGCTGCTGTCTAAACACTAAGGCGTTTTTAGACTCTTTTTTCATAGTTTTTATTTTTTTTTAAATGGTCAAAAATATAATTTCGATACAAAAGTGGTAGAGGCGATAGAGAGTTTTACATTGAAGATTGGTAAAAAATGTGAAGTAAATCGCTTGAGCAGAACTCGAGATATCATGTCAACCGTGTTGAAACAAGTAATTTTGAGAAAAACGCTTTCAAAGTACGGATGTAGTTTCTGCATCACTAAAATAGCTGTAACTCCGTAAACGATTAGAATTTAAAAATTTCCTTTCGAGAGTATATTCTTAAAGGTCTTAACTTTGATAATATTCGAGAAAAATGGATTTTTCTGAAATTCTACACCAGAATACCCCTTGAAGCACACGAGAAATATTTTTTTGTCTTATTTTTACTTTTGACAAAGTAGATTTGAGGCAAGTTCCCGTGCGTAAATTTGATTGAGGCCCCGATCGGTTTTCCTAACTTACTTCGGGCCCTTGACTGGAAGCCCAATAGGGCCCCTGAATAGACGGTCACACTTTTTTGACAAGAGCCTTAGAAGGTTGCCGAATGAGGGCCTTTACAACCGCCTCACGTCTGCCATGTCAAGTCGACGACAAGCCCATGATCAATCCCTATGAGAGCCCTAGTGCGTACGTAGTATCGCTATGCGTGTACATTGAAAAATTGAATTATTTTAATAATAATAATAATATTAATATTGTTATTAATAATTAATTTTTAATAATATATTACTAATAATTATGATTATATACTATATATATTTATAATAATTATGATCATATACTATATATATTTATAATAATTATTATAATATATATATAATAATAAAATATTATTAATAATATATTGTTAATAATTCTCCAAGAGAATTTTTACGAAAAAATAGTATAAGGCAGAGGATTTCGTAGAAATCTTGAGGGTATGACTACCCTCAAGGCATGACTTCCTGAGAGGCCTGACTCTGCGGTGTCGAATACAACCCGTGCTCCCACTTCGGCTATATAAGCAAACTATTTGTATATTCCGTATGGGAGAGAGCGCACGCCGTATGCGACATCTCATGGCGAGTCTCGGAACTAACTCCCCGTGAAGCCCGATTATGCCCTCAAAGGGTTGCCTCGTCAGGGTCCTCAACGGGTTTTCTTGGGTCAGCCATATTGTACGTAAGCCTGACAACCTTGGCATTGCCCTATCACGGCCCAACCCGGCGGTGTTATGGCAATTCATAACAGGGCATCCACATTTAAGCCCGATGAGGTCCTCAACGGGTTGCCTTAAGCCAGCCATATTGTAAGTAAGCTTGGAAACCTTGGCACTGCCATGTCGGGGTCCAACGTGGCGGTGTTATTCCTGACAGGGCATCCATGTTTAAGCCCGACAAGGTCCTCAACGGGTTGCCTTAGGTCAGCCATTTTGTAAATAGGTCTGGCAACCTTGGCATTGCCTTGTCGGGGCCCAACCTGGCGATGTAAGAGCAATTCCTGACAGGGCATCCACATTCAAGCCCGACAAGGTCCCGACTTAAGTCAGGGCTTCCCTAGAATTTTCACGCACGAGTTGCGGAAAATTCACGGTGCAAAGTATTTTTCTTTTCATTTTATTGAAACTATAAATAAATTCACTTTCTCCTCTGGATGTTTTTTGGTATTTCCATTCTCCTTCTCTCCGTCAAGATAGAAAAAAATTTGAAAAAAAAAATCGTATTTCAAGGTTCTCGCGTCCACGCGATGATGTATAGTGCCACGGTGTATAGAAAAGCCTAGCCACGTTCGTATAAATGATGGGTTTATGGTAATACTCGTGCGAGGCGAACTCGACGTTTCGCGAGGTTGTCGGGGGGGGGGGAGGAGGTCGAAGGGGTTGAGAGGCGCATCAGTGTGCTCGTGACGTTGGAGGTGGGTATGTGGCCCCCTCTCCCTCCACCGTTGCCTCCAGACACCATCGTATGAGGGAGAAAATAGAGGGTGCGTGTTTTGCAGCCTGCCGTGTAAATCCTCGTGTCTCGACGTATTTGTCGTTTAATTTAGACATTTCCTCTTCTACCCGGACTCCATGGTATGTGTCTATATAGATCAAGGTATACTTGTGTAGGCGCCTCCTCGCTATCCCCAACGGTGCATTATAATGGATATATATGTATATCTATAGCGTCGTAACTTGAACGTACGAGGTGCGATATTCACCATTTGCTCGTACGTCTTCAACGACGCTTCTCCGTAAACGCGCGAATGCAATTTCTCGAATCGTTCATTAGGAAATTGCGATCGTTCGAAATCCTCCAGTATATGCTTATTTGAAGTTTTCATTCCAATCTTCTACGGTGAATCGTTCAGTATTTCTTTACTAGCCTATACCTCAAGAATTATCTATTCAGCTTAAATACATTCATTTAAAATGAATAAGACTTTATTTAACGAATTGTCAAATTCTCGAATAAATTAAAAAAATTTCTTTCAATTCAATGAATTCTTTATTTCATTATTTAAAAACTTTGATTTGATGGAAAATTCACGGATTACGAATCACGCAGAGTTTTTATTGAAAAAATGTATTTTCTTACTCCCAGCCCGAAAGTACTCACTTCCGGGCCGCATTTCAGGCCGGGAAGAGCGACTTTCATGGCGTCATGACCTGCTCGGGCGCGTTCTGATGGAACTTTCGTTGCCGGCAATATATGCGCTCGTGTGTTTTGACGTTTTGACATCTGTACGTTAACCTCTCTTATTGCAGTTGATTTTCGTGCGTGTTTTTTACATTTTGTACATTTCTTATTGCAGTTGATTTTCGTGCCTGTTATTTTTACCTATTTTATATGGTTTTAAGGCCCGCCCCGACCAGCAAAAACCTCGACTTCGCTTCGGTTTTGCAAAAGTCGGGCTGACGCAGGCCGCAAAAGTAAAATAAATGAATATACAAATTTGCCGAACACAAGTCAGCTGTCATGCTGACATACAGTATTTTGAAGATTGAAATTAATTATTGAACGTACTTTCGGCTGGGGGATCAAGAAAAATAGTATACGACCCACGGCCCAAATGCTGGATGCGCTGGCGTGTGTGATACACCCCCTAAAACACCAAAAATGGTGTACAAAAATTGGAGACAAGTACATTTAGGAAAGTATCTCTAATTCAGTCTGCTTACAGATGTGCCAAGCACATGTAGTTTCCCGATATAACATTAACTGTGTAATCATGATTTTTCGGGGTGGAGTCAAAATAAAAAAATTCGAAAAAATCTTGACGGTAAAAATTTGAGAAATAGCGAAATCAAGTGAAAATTGTTGACAAAGGGAAATTATCAATGAAAAAAAAATCAAAAAAATAAAAAGTAGTGGGCGAGTTCGTTTTTAACGGACGATCAGTCAAAACGGTTTTTTAGTTAACAGGTGAAAACCAGGTACGCTCAGTGAAAAAACTCGCCAAGTACTTTTTATTTTTTTAATTATTTTTTCATTGTTAATTTGCCTTTAACAACAATTTTTACTTGATTTCGCTATTTCTTAAATTTTTACCGTCAAGATTTTTTCGAATTTTTTTATTTTGACTCCACGCCTAAAAATCATGATTATACAGTCAATGTTACATCGGGAAACTGCATGTGCTTGGCAGTGTGTGTTGTGAGTTCCATGTCTATTTATTTCACATTTTTTTTAAGCAGACTGAATTAGAGATACTTTCGTAAATGTACCTGTCTCCAATTTTTGTACACCATTTTTGGTGTTTTTTGGGGGTGATTTATCGACTTTTTGCAAAGTGTTTCCATTCGGTTTTTCAACTATACATAATTCATAATTCTATTTGATTATATAATTTAATATTATTTATAATTTCATGTAATTATATTATTTTTCTATACTTACAATACTGAGCAATTGGAGTGGGATTTTTTGAGAGCCTGTATTTTTGCAAAAAAAATCGAATTTGAACAAACCTCGGTACAGGCTAGATCGGAAATTTCATCAGCTTTCGATTGCGACCACGCTCGTTGCGATCGGTCAAGAATTGCGGGCGTGGGAGACAAAAAAGTGGGGGAGTGCAAAATCGGGCCTCACGCGAGTGTCGGGGTATCACTCAGAGATGAAAAAAAGTTGCATTAGAATCGAATCCCCCACCCCCCGAGGGAGGGGTGGTGCCAAAAGGGTGAAACGGTATGTTGGGCATAATGAGAACAGGGTTCGTCCGATAGGGTTAATTTTTTTTTGAGAATCATTTTTGTCAAGTACTCCGTGACCCCGTGAAAAAAAACCTGAGAAAAATCGCTCCTGAAATGAAAATGTACGTGTTCCACCGGAACGCATTTTCATTCGCGAGCATTTTTCGCATCGAAAAACTCGACAAAACTTTTTTTCAATTACGCCTTATTAAAAAGGACATTTCAACGAATGAAGTCGTATTTTTTCATATTTTTCCTATGCCTGGTTCATCTCAACGAGGCATTTGAAAAACGCGTTGCGAATCGAGATTCTTTCGATGGTCGTGGCTTTCCACAATGGATGAGCACCACTGTTGAGGCTGTTTTCGATCAGTCGTATTCAGTCCCCACCATTTTTTCACGAGCCAACCAAAAGACTTCATGGGACTTGAAATATTTTCGATATCTCGTGTTCGTGCTGGAGCGCGTACCATGGAGAGAGACTCCCGTGTCGCTATCCAGAACTTGGAAAATTTTTGCAGATCAAATTTTGCTTTCTCTCGCCAACCGAGCGACTTTTTGGCATATTTTGCGAAACTTCAAGTTTTATTAGGCGTAAAGTAACGAAGATTTATATGCAATAAATTACAATACATTTATGGATTTATTTGCATGATAAAAAAAAAAGAAATTTGTTTTTCCCTGATTATTTTTCAGGTAAAAATGCATGACGGCATGGTGATTAATTTAATTGCAAACAAGAATGTTGAAACGTTGCAACAAATTGGTAGCCCTGAAAAGAACCCTTTTAGTTTGATTAGGCATAAAGTAACAAAGATTTATATGCAATAAATTACAATACGTTTTTAAAACGTAAATTTATTTGCATGATGAAAAAATAAAGAAATTTCTTTTTCCCTGATTATTTTTCAGGTAAAAATGCATGATGGCGTGATTATTAATTGTATTGCAAACAAGAATGTTCAAACGTTGAAAAAAAATTAGTAGCACTGAAAAGGACTGTTTATTTTTTCTTTCTCGTTTGCATCGAGTTGATTTGCAAAATTTTCAATAACTCGGGGATCGAATATTTCCATAAAAATGTTCGATACCTCGCGCGAAGTGGAAGCGAGTGCGAGCAAAAAATAATTCTCGCAGCATACCATGCTCGTCTCGAAATTTCTGTTTTTTTTTATCTTTCATCGAGCATAGAGTTTTCCCAAGTACAAAATAATTTTTGGCACTGAAAAGAGCCATTGCATTTTATTAAATTCGATGGCGTTGATCCACAAAATCCGTAAAGTCGTCATCGCCGCTCTGAATGTGCTGAAAAAAACATGAAAACAAATTTGGAATACCTTAAAACATCCATTTTTGTCTGCAGACAGTTGTATTACGTTGAAAAATTTTGATGGCTCTGAAAAGGGCCGATTTTCATTTCAAGGCGTCGTGGCATCGAGTGGCGAGATGATCCATCGCTGATTCATTTCACGTAGAGTGGGGAGAGAGATGCGGACACGTCGGGCAGCGAGAGGCGACTGGAGCAAGAGCCATGCGCGCCACGGCTTTATATACACTAAAGCCAAGCGGTGGCGCATTCTGATTGGCCCGTGAAGTTAGGAGGGGGATGGCTGTGCGAACCGAGCCTCTGATTGGTCAGATGACAGGCTCCAGCATGTCTTTTGCCTATTCTTCCGAAATCAAAGATTGATTGAAAGCCAATCGAGCGACTTTGGCGTATTTCACGAAACTTTTCGTTCATTTGGCGTAAAGTCAAGAACAATTCTATGCAATAAATTACAATATGTTTGTAAAACGCAGATTTGCATGACCAAAAAATTTATAAATTCCTTTTTTCCTGATTTTTTTTGCTCAAATTTTATGATGGCATGATTATTTATTTTATTGCAAACAAGAATGTGGAAACGTTGAAAAGAATTGGTAGCCCTGAAAAGAACCATTATCTTTTTCTTTGTTGTTTTCATTGAGTTCATTTGCAGAAAGTTCAATAACTCAGTGATTGAATTTTTCGATACTTTTCCACTTCGTTGAAGGTATCGAAATAACTCGGCGATTGAACTTTCTGCAAATGAACTCAATGAAAACAACAAAGAAAAAATATATAGCCCTTCTTAGGGCTACCAATTCTTTTCAACGTTTCCACATTCTTGTTTGCAATAAAATAAATAATCATCCCATCATGAAATTCAAGCAAAAAAAAATCAGGAAAAAAGAAATTCTCCAATTTTTTGAACATGCAAATCTGCGTTGTACAAACATATTGTAATTTATTGCATAGAATTATTCTTCACTTTACGCCAAATGAACGAAAAGTTTCGTGAAATACGCCAAAGTCGCTCGATTGGCGAGAGGAAGCAAAATTTTGTCACGAAAATTTGCTGAGTTCTTAAGAATCTTTGGTTTCGGAAGAATAGGCAAAAGACATGCTGGAGCCTGTCATCTGACCAATCAGAGGCTTGGTACGCACAACCATCTCCCTCCTTGCTTCACGGGCCAATCAGAATGCGCCACCGCTTGGCTTTAGTGTATATAAAGCCGTGGCGCACATGGCTCTTGCTCCAGTCGCCTCTTGCTGCCCGACGTGTCCGCATCTCTCCCCACTCTACGTGAAATGAATCAGCGATGGATCATCTCGCAACTCGATGCCACGACGCCTTGAAATGAAAATCGGCCCTTTTCAGAGCCATCAAAATTTGTCAACGTAATCCAACTTTCTGCAGACAAAAATAGATGTTTTTACGTATTCCAAATTTGTTTTCATGTTTTTTTTCAGCACATTCAGAGCGGCGACTACGACTTTACGGATTTTGTGGATCGACGCGATCGAATTTAATAAAATGCAATGGATCTTTTCAGTGCCCAAAATTATTTTGTACTCGGGAAAACTCTATGCTAGATGAAAGATAAAAAGAAAAGAAATTTCGAGACGAGCAAGGTACACGGAGCAAAATACCACCTCGGCTTCTAGTCCTGGTTACCAGAATTCTAATATCCACTACTAGAAATATAGTAATTTACTTCCAGTCCGGAATTCTGAGACTTATTACCATACCATATTGTAATCACTATCTTCCATTTAATACTTATCCCGGTATGAATAGTATATTTTACAGTAGCATAGTATGCATTGCAATATGGTATAGTAATAAGTCTGAGAATTCCGGACTGAAAGTAAATTACTATACTTTCTGGTAACCAGGACTAGAGTTCGAGGTGGCATTTTTCTCCGTGTATGCTGCGAGAATTATTTTTTGCTCGTACTCTTTTCCACTTCGCGCGAGGTATCGAACATTTTTATAGAAAAATTCGATCCCCGAGTTAGTGAAAGTTTTGAAAATCAACTCGATAAAAACGAGAAAGAAAAAATAAACTGTCCTTTTCAGGGCTACTAATTTTTTTCAACGTTTGAACATTCTTGTTTGCAATACAATCAATAATCATGCCATCATGCATTTTCACCTGAAAAATAATCAGGGAAAAAGAAATTTCTTCATTTTTTCATCATGCAAATAAATCTACGTTTTAAAAACGTATTGTAATTTATTGCATATAAATCTTCGTTACTTTATGCCTAATAAAACTAAAAGGGTCCTTTTCAGGGCTACCAATTTGTTGCAACGTTTCAACATTCTTGTTTGCAATTAAATTAATAATCATGCCATCATGCATTTTTACCTGAAAAATAATCAGGGAAAAACAAATTTCTTTATTTTTTTATCATGCAAATAAATCTACATTTTAAAAATGTATTGTCATTTACTGCATATAAATCTTCGTTACTTTACGCCTAATAAAACTAAAAGTTTCGCAAAATACGCCAAAAAGTCGCTTGATTGGCGAGAGGAAGCAAAATTTTGTCACAAAATTTTTCCAAGTTCTGGATAGCGACACGGGAGTCTCTCTCCATGGTACGCGCTCCAGCACGAACACGAGATATCGAAAATATTTCAAGTCCCATGAAGTCTTTCGATTGACTCGTGAAAAAATGGTGGGGACTGAATACGATTGATCGAAAACAGCCTAAATAGTGGTGCTCATCCATTGTGGAAAGCCACGACCATCGAAAGAATCTCGATTCGCAACGCGTTTTTCAAATGCCTCGTTGAGATGAACCAGGCATAGAAAAATATGAAAAAAATACGACTTCATTCGTTGAAATGTCCTTTTTAATGAGGCGTAATTGAAAAAAAGTTTTGTCGAGTTTTTCGATGCGAAAAATGCTCGTGAATGAAAATGCGTTCCGGCGGAACACGTGAATTTTCATTTCAGGGGCGATTTTTCTCAGGTTTTTTTTCACAGGGTCACGGAGTACTTAAAAAAAATGATTCTCGAAAAAAAATTAACCCGATTGGACGAACCCTGTTCTCATTATGCCCAACATACCGTTTCACCTTTTTGGCACCACCCCTCCCTCGGGGGGTGGGGGATTCGATTCTAATGCAACTTTTTTTCATCTCTGAGTGATACTCCTTCGTTTGATACCGCACAGAGCCTTTGGGGCACTCGCAACCCTAAAATCTCGACACTCGCGAGAGGCCCGATTATATGCACTCCTCCACCTTTTTGCCTCCCACGCCCGCAATTCTTGACCGATCGCGACGAACATGGTCGCAATCGAAAGCTGATGAATACCCTGTATCGAGGTTTTTTCAAATTCGATCGTTTTTTGCAAAAATACAGGCTCTTAAAAAAATCTCACTTCAATTGCTCAGTACTGTAGTTTATAATTTCGCTTGTCCGATGGACTGCAAAAATTATATTTTAGACACGAAATCATTCATCGATGAGAGAACGAATCATAAATCTCAATATAGATTGAATTTTCTTCATTGTGCAGTGAATAAAATGCTATTTATACTAAGGTTCATTATTATTTTTCTTCACCTAACTCCACAAATCATATTTTGGATACAAAAACTCCCATCGGTGAGTTAATAAATCATAAACCTCATTATTGATAAAAATTTTACCACTGTGTAGCAAACGAAATGCTATGAAATCTGACATTCTTGGTTTTCTCATCAATTACCATAAATGATAATAAATCATATACCTCATAACCGATAGTCCTCATCTGATCCTGACCTTAATTCACGCTATATAATTTATTGGTTTAAAGGAAAAAACCGTGTATGCAGCTTTGGCGTTTTACGGCCAGCCTTTTTTCTGGAGCTAGTATCATCCGCAATAATCCACAAAGATGTATATAGTATAATATTATTTACAATTTCATTCAAATATATAATTTCCTTGTAATTATAATAATTTGTTTATCCAATGGAATACACAATACACAAATTATATTTGAAACAAAAACGTCCATCGATGAGAGGGAAAATCATAAACCTTAATATGAATAGAATTTCCTTCATTATGTAGTGGACAAAATGCTATTAATACTGAGGTTCATAACTTTTTTTTCTTCAACTAACGTCACAAATTAGATCCTATACACAAAATCTACCAACGATGAATAAAAAAATCATAAGACTCATTATGAATAGAATTTTGTCCATATCGCAGTGATCAAAATAATGTTGTCCTGGTTGTCCATTGTGCGGCGAACAAAATTCTTCATTGTGCTATGGACAAAATAGTATTAACATTGAGGTTCACAACTTTTTTGCAACTTACATCACGAATTGGATTCTGGAGACAAAATCTTCCGTCGATGAGTAAAAAAATTATAAACTTCATTATGAATAGAATTATGACCGGTGCGCAGCAAACAAAATATTATAAATACTAAGATTGAAATCAATAGTATCAAGTATGGTATTAAACGGTATGATATAAAATTTTTTCGATAGATCATAATGAATTCTAAATATATTTTTTGACAAATCACAATAAATTCTAATTGAATCTTTCTGAAAAAATGACGAACATGTTACATTAATAAGAAATTGAAAGTCTCTCGAAGTCCTAGGCAAACAATTCTTAGACCGCCTCCCACAATTTAGAAGAATTATTTACCAAGAATTGGCAAACCCTTTTAATTTTGCGTTGAGTGTATAAATTTATCATTTTTTTTGTTCAAGGGAACATTCGAATCTTCAAGTACATAAATTATTATATTCTGGCAGCACAAATCATTACACCAATTTTTTCTATACAAACTGTAAATATGCTTTTTGAATTTTTATTGAGCACATATCATTTTTATTTTTTCAAAGGTTTTCTAATATTCAAGATGAATTCAAACAAATGTGATATATACATACTAACTCGATGCACGTTTTGTAAACAACTCATTTCTATTTACAATGAGTGTTGTCAAACCACCGATGAATTTGAAGTATTTTTTAAAATAATATATCAAAATAAACTAAAGGGAATGCAACGATATATAGATATATATATACATTAACTCGATGCATGTTTCATTAACAAAATAAAATGAAATCGACACTGCTATTAGTAAATATAAAGTTGCTCGGGAAGACAGCTGCAGCGATATTTATTTTTTAGGTTATACATGATGGTCGGTACGTAGGTTTCTGCATTCAACATTTTGGTTGTTTGATCCGCTGTTAGATGGTGCGAAGATATATTTCTGTGTGGTTCGCTTTATCGTCTCATCACGAGTCAATCACTGAGCACAGAAATTGTATCAGCGATTGGGATTGGCTCGTGCAGTGGGAATTCGTTCTGCGAAAAATCGAGGAAGGAGAAAAACCATGATCGTCGTAATATTCGGAAAATAACAATATAAATTCGGCATCTTCCATATGCAAACACCTGTATCATTCATTTGGATGTCGACGGAAAGAGAAAAAAATCACAAACAAAACGTGCATTTTTAAAATTTTCTACACCGTATATTTCAGGTATAATCGAAAAAATCTATTTTTTAATACAGATATACTCCTGTGTATAAGCAAGATCCTTGCTCTATAGAGAGTCCGCTGGAAGCTCCTCGTGTCGGTGAGGTTATGTAATGTACTTGTCTCGAGTCGCTATTGCGACTCTTGATAAAGGCCGAGGCGAACTTGAGGCCTTTATATCATACACGCCCGGAAATCCGACTTTCGGGCCTGGGTTCGTAATATACTATTTGTTGAAAAACATGTATTGGGAAGGGAAAGCTGAAAATACACATTATGGCAAAGTTAAAGCCTATTATTAACAGCATATAACAATTATATATACAGTACGATGGGGGTGCTGTGTGAAGCATTAAATCATACAAAGATATATACCGCATAACGGATTTATATACGAACGGAGACGATTCTCAATCAGGCTTGATGCCAAACAGTTATTCCTGGCTACGTAGTCGCTTCCATCCCCCTACCCCTCAAAACGCTCTATATTCTACCCCTTTTACTCGCTGATCTCGGTCGCTTTCTACATCCACCGTGTTATACCACCAACGTGGGATTGGTTGGCAATTAGAAGATGCGCGCGATAATCCGTAGACTTGGCAGGGAATGCTATTCGCTTTAACCCCACCGAGATTAACACTTACCTACGCGTAACTCTTGCCTCTCTCATTCTCATCCCTCTCGCGTCTACATGCGCATTCCTCTCTCTATTTGCACTCTGAGTTCCCGGCATTTCGTGTGTCCAGTGTACACGTTTTTTTTCTATGAGAGCATTTTTATGAAAAAGCCTAAAAAATTTTTAGACAATACTTACAATTAATTGAATCTTTTTTTGACTCATGATATCACTCACAAATTAATAAATAAATTAATTGAATTCAAGGTATAGTTATTGCAGTACTGTCGGATTAACTGCGTCCTGAGATTTACGTCGTGGATTCTACCGCGACGACCTCAACAAAAAGTTACACAACATGTGCATATTTACAGGGTTGATGATTATTTCGATTTGTAGTGAATACATTTAAAAAGCAAACAATATTAATTCAGTGCCAATAGATAATACGATCGATATATTTCACTATCGTAAAACTCATTCTATTAAGGGGACTGAGTCGATTGAGAAATTGCAGCTGCGAAACTGCAAGATCTTGTCGCCAACTCTGCGTAGAAATGTAACCGACAGGTTATATTTTTCTACGCTCTCAAAGCTTTTTTTCAGCTCAACGAAAACCCCTTAAGGGCCACTATCACTCAGATGGGCAGCATTTTGAGTTTTTTCAGTCTGCGCGTGATTCGGAAAAGACCGGTCAACGGTTCAAGGTTTAACTAGTTTTATTTTGTTTGCAATGAATTCCCATCAGGGATAAACATAGCACATTTTTGTTTTAGGCCAATTGAAGTGTGAAATATAAAGTGTACTCTGATCCGAGAAGCAAAATTGACTAAATAACTACATGAAGTGGGATTTTTTTGAGAGCCTGTATTTTTGCAAAAAAAAACACGAATTTGGAAAAACCTTGATACATGGTAGATCGGAAATTTCATCAGCTTTCGATTGCGACCATGTTCGTCGCGATCGGTCAAGAATTGCGGGCGTGGGAGGCAAAAAGGTGGGGGAGTGCAAAATCAGGCCTCCCGCGAGTGTCGGGATTTTAGGGTTGCGAGTGCCCCAGAGGCTCTGTGCGGTATCAAACGAAAGGGTATCACTCAGAGATTAAAAAAAGTTTCATTAGAATCAAATCCCCCACCCCCCGAGGGAGGGGTGGTGCCAAAAGGGTGAAACGGTATGTTGGGCATAATGAGAAAAGGGTTCGTCCAATCGGGTTAATTTTTTTTCGAGAATCATTTTTTTTGAGTACTCCGTGACCCTGTGAAAAAAAACCTGAGAAAAACCGCCCCTGAAATGAAAATTCACGTGTCCCGCCGGAACACATTTTCATTCGCGAGCATTTTTTGCATCGAAAAACTCGACAAAAAATTTTTTCAATTAAGCCTCATTAAAAAAGACATTTCAACGAATGAAGTCGTATTTTTTTCATATTTTTCCTATGCCTGGTTCATCTCAACGAGGCATTTGAAAAACGCGTTGCGAATCGAGATTCTTTCGATGGTCGTGGCTTTCCACAATGGATGAGTACCACTGTTGAGGCTGTTTTCGATCAGTCGTATTCCCATCCCCACCATTTTTTCACGAGCCAATCAAAAGACTTCATGGGACTTAGAATATTTTCGATATCTCGTGTTCGTGCTGGAGCGCGTACCATGGAGAGAGACTCCCGTGTCGATATCCAGAACTTGGAATATTTTTGCGACAAAATTTTGCTTCCTCCCGCCAATCGAGCGACTTTTTGGCGTATTTTGCGAAACTTTTAGTTTTATTAGTCATAAAGTAACGAAGATTTATATGTAATAAATTACAATACGTTTTTAAAACGTAGATTTATTTGCATAATGATAAAATAAAGAAATTTCTTTTTCCCTGATTATTTTTCAGGTAAAAATGCATGATGGCATGATTATTAATTGTATTGCAAACAAGAATGTTCAAACGTTGAAAAAAATTAGTAGCCCTGAATTGACCATTTATTTTATCTTTCTCGTTTTCATCGAGTTGATTTTCAAAATTTTTAATAACTCGGGGATCGAATTTTTCTATAAAAATGTTCGATACCTCGCGCGAAGTGGAAGAGAGTGCAAGCAAAAAATAATTCTCGCAGCATACCGTGCTCGTCTCGATTTTTTTTTTCTTTCATCGAGCATAGAGTTTTCCAAGTACAAAATAATTTTTGGCACTGGAAAGAGCCATTGCATTTTATTAAATTCGATAGCGTCGATCCACAAAATCCGTAAAGTCGTCGCTCTGAATGTGCTGAAAAAAACATAAATTTGGAATACCTAAAAACATCAATTTTTGACTGCAGGCAGTTGTATTCCGTTGAAAAATTTTGATGGCTCTGAAAAGGGCCGATTTTCATTTCGAGGCATCGAGTTGCGAGATGATCCAACGCTGATTCAATTAAAGTAGAGTGGGGGGAGAGATGCGCACACGTCGGGCAGCGAGAGGCGACTGGAGCAAGAGCCATGCGCGCCACGGCTTTATATACACTAAAGCCAAGCGGTGGCGCATTCTGATTGGCCCGTGAAGCTAGGAAGGGGATGGCTGTGCGTACCGAGCCTCTGATTGGTCAGATGACAAGCTCCAGCATGTCTTTTGCCTATTCTTCCGAAATCAAAGATTTTTAAGGACTTGGCAAATTTTCGCGACAAAATTTTGCTTCCTCGCGCCAATCGAGCGACTTTGACGTATTTCACGAAACTTTTCGTTCATTTAGCGTGAAGTAAAGAATAATTCTATATGCAATAAATTACAATATGTTGATACAACGCAGATTTGCATGTTCAAAAAATTAAAAAATTTCTTTCTCCTGTTTTTTTTTGCTCAAATTTTATGATGGCATGATTATTTATTTTATTGCAAACAAGAATGTGCAAACGTTGAAAAGAATTGGTAGCCCTGAAAAGGGCCGTTAATTTTTTCTTTGTTGTTTTCATTGAGTTCATTTGCAGAAAGTTCAATAACTCTGTGATTGAATTTTTCGATACTTTTCCACTTCATGGAAGGTATCGAAATAACTCGGTGATTAAACTTTCTGCAAATGAACTCAATGAAAACAACAAAGAAAAAATTAACGGCCCTTTTCAGGGCTACCAATTCTTTTCAACGTTTGCACATTCTTGTTTGCAATAAAATAAATAATCATGCTATCATAAAATTTGACCAAAAAAAATCAGGAAAAAAGAAATTTTTCAATTTTTTGAACATGCAAATCTGCGTTGTACAAACATATTGTAATTTATTGCATAGAATTGTTCTTTACTTTACGTCAAATGAACGAAAAGTTTCGTGAAATACGCCAAAGTCGCTCGATTGGCGCGAGGAAGCAAAATTTTGTCGCGAAAATTTGCTAAGTCCTTAAAAATCTTTGATTTCGCAAGAATAGGCAAAAGACATGCTGGAGCTTGTCATCTGGCCAATCAGAGGCTCGGTACGCACAGCCGTCCCCTTCCTAGCATCACGGACCAATCAGGATGCGCCACCGCTTGGCTTTAGTGTATATAAGGCCATGGCGCGCATGGCTCTTGTTCCAGTCGCCTCGCGCTGCCTGACGTGTCCGCATCTCTCTCCCCACTCCACGTGAAATGAATCAGCGATAGATTCATCTCAAAACTCGATGCCACGACGCCTCGAGATAAAAATCGGCCCTTTTCAGAGCCATCAAAATTTTTCAACGTAATACAACTCTCCGCAGATAAGAATGGATGTTTTTAGGTATTCCAAATTTATGTTTTTTTCAGCACATTCAGACCGGCGATGACGACTTTATGAATTTTGTGGATCGACGCGATCGAATTTAATAAAATGCAATGGCTTTTTTCAGTGTCAAAAATTATTTTGTACTTGGGAAAACTCTATGCTCGATGAAAGATAAAAAAAAAAAAGAAATTTCGAGACGAGCACGGTATGCTGCGAGAATTATTTTTTGATCGCACTCTTCCACTTCGCGCGAGGTATCGAACATTTTTATAGAAAAATTCGATCCCCGAGTTATTGAAAATTTTGCAAATCAACTCGATGAAAACGAGAAAGAAAAAATAAACGGTCCTTTTCAGGGCTACTAATTTTTTTTAACGTTTGAACATTCTTGTTTGCAATACAATTAATAATCATGCCATCATGCATTTTTACCTGAAAAATAATCAAGGAAAAAGAAATTTCTTTATTTTTTCATCATGCAAATAAATCTACGTTTTAAAAACGTATTGTAATTTATTGCATATAAATCTGCGTTACTTTACGCCTAATAAAACTAAAAGTTTCGCAAAATACGCCAAAAAGTCGCTCGATTGGCGGGAGGAAGCAAAATTTTGTCGCAAAAATATTCCAAGTTCTGGATATCGACACGGGAGTCTCTCTCCATGGTACGCGCTCCAGCACGAACACGAGATATCGAAAATATTCTAAGTCCCATGAAGTCTTTTGATTGGCTCGTGAAAAAATGGTGGGGATGGGAATACGACTGATCGAAAACAGCCTCAACAGTGGTACTCATCCATTGTGGAAAGCCACGACCATCGAAAGAATCTCGATTCGCAACGCGTTTTTCAAATGCCTCGTTGAGATGAACCAGGCATAGGAAAAATATGAAAAAAATACGACTTCATTCGTTGAAATGTCTTTTTTAATGAGGCGTAATTGAAAAAATTTTTTGTCGAGTTTTTCGATGCAAAAAATGCTCGCGAATGAAAATGTGTTCCGGCGGGACACGTGAATTTTCATTTCAGGGGCGGTTTTTCTCAGGTTTTTTTTCACAGGGTCACGGAGTACTCAAAAAAAATGATTCTCGAAAAAAAATTGACCCGATTGGACGAACCCTTTTCTCATTATGCCCAACATACCGTTTCACCCTTTTGGCACCACCCCTCCCTCGGGGGGTGGGGGATTCGATTCTAATGAAACTTTTTTTAATCTCTGAGTGATACCCTTTCGTTAGATACCGCACAGAGCCTCTGGGGCACTCGCAACCCTAAAATCCCGACACTCGCGGGAGGCCTGATTTTGCACTCCCCCACCTTTTTGCCTCCCACGCCCGCAATTCTTGACCGATCGCGACGAACATGGTCGCAATCGAAAGCTGATGAAATTTCCGATCTACCATGTATCGAGGTTTTTCCAAATTCGTGTTTTTTTTGCAAAAATACAGGCTCTCAAAAAAATCCCACTTCAATTGCTCAGTACTGTATGAAACTGCTTTGTCCCTTTGAAATGAAAGCCTTAAAAAAAATGTGCCGCGCTCATTCCCGATGGCAATTCGTTGTGAACAAAATGAGACTAGTTAGACCTCAATCCGTTGACCGGTCTTTTCTGAATCACGCGCAGACTAAAAAGCTCAAAATGCTGCGTATCAGGGTGATGGTGGCCCTTAAGGGTTTTTCTTTGAGCTGAAAGAAAGCTTGGAGAGCGTAGAAAAATAAAACCTGTCGGTTATATTTCTACGCAGAGTTGGCGACAAGATCTTACAGTTTTGCAGCTGCAATTTCTCAACCGACTCAGTCCCCTTGAGTGTTCTTAACCTACAACTGCTTCACTCTGTGAGTCAACTTTTTGCCGGAACTGTCCCGGCTCTGCCGCAATATACAAAAGAGGTACATATACAGATGGCGCATTCTTCTGTGTGTGTGAGCACGACGATCGTGACAACGTTCCGATTGGATCCTATTGCCGTTCCATTTCCCCTCCATGTCCTCCACCGCTTGCCGAATTTATGTTATAAAACCAAAACCGTCGGGTTCTCATGGTCATTTCTTCGAAACTAGATGGTAAATCATCCTGATTTTTTTTTCACATAATTCGAGACATCCCGTTCGAGCTTCCCTCAGTTTTTGATCAACTTCGTAATTTATGTTTTGACGTAGAATCAATAAAGCACCACGCGTGTCCAATGCCTTACGTGTAAATTAAGCCAACTTTGAGTCCGAATATCTCGAGCTCGGGACGGTCAAACTTATTTCAACTGCACAGATGTTTGGATAACATATTAAATAACATCTATGCCAAATTTCAGCCATTTTTTATTCAAATGACCCCATAGAGGAACTACCTTAAGCTCACAAGCTCGTGCAAACTGAGGTGAATCTGCTTTCAAAAGTTTCTACTTCCAATAGGAAAAAAGTATAATAACGATTTCACAGAAAAATAACTCAGTTCACGGCAATACATTCATTGGCATCTTTTTGCATAGATGAAGCCTCAAATTCAGAATTTAATCCGACTAAGGTCCGAATTTGAAGATCTTAACATCAAACTCAAGACCAAATTTTCCATCGAATTCAAGTTGGAACTTGAGATCGAATTTAAATTCCAATTTAAGATGAATCTTAAGATTGAACTTGAGTGTTATTGTAAGTTCAAAATTTCTTGCGAATTTCAGATCGGACTTAAGTTCAAACTTAAATTTGGTTTGAAGATTCAACTTGAGATCCATCTTCAGCTTAAACTTAAGTTCGATCGAACTTAATTATTTTGACAACTATTGTCAAAAAATACGATCGAGGGAGGCCATGAAAGAAGTTTGATCGAACTTAAGTTCAGGCTCAAGATGGATCTTAAGATCAAACTTCAAACCAAATTTAAGTTTTTACTTGAGATTGATCTGAAGTTCGCACTAAAGTTTGAACTTAAGTATGAACTTATAATGATACTCAAGTTCAAACTTAAGATTCATCTTAAATTGGAACTCAAATTCGATCTTAAGTTCCAACTTGAGTTCGATGGAAAGTTTGATCTTAAGTTTGATCTTAAGAACTTAAAATTCGGGCCTAAGGTTGGATTCATTTCTTCTTCCAAAAGTGTAGAAATATGTAACTTTAAGTAATCTTCGCATATTCTTCTTTACTTGATTATACAGCAAAACTACCTTAATAATACAGTTCAAGTTATGAAATTAATCATCATCTGCATGAAGTACGCGAAATAAGCTGCGAAAACCAATAACTTTTACCGATCTTTAATCACATTTTTTTTCTATCACGTTCTGTAACCCAATTTTTTATGGAGTACGGGGGACGATATTAATGAACCTATATATCTCATAGTGTGAACCAAGACATTATATAATATATATATCCTGCGAAAGAGAGGTGCCAGCAGCAGGGCTTGCGAGGGTTGGGTGAAATGGAGAACGGATGGAGCGAGGATCCGCGAGTTGAATTTTCATCGAGAGGGTGTTCTTCTTATACTCTCTCGAGCCCAACTCCCCGCGTCTTTTTGAAGGAGAGAAAAGCGTGCTGCAATTCAGAACTCGAAGAAGAGCTTATACAAGACTTCCAATTTTCTCGTCGTATTTCGGCAGACACACACACACAGACACAAATATCTACGGCGAATAAGAGGTTAGAAATTCTCCCGCATTTATGAAAATATTCGCGTCGTTTCGAAGGAAAGAGGTTTCATCATCTTTTTTCCACCCTATCTCATACGCCACAGCTAACTCGTCGGTTTTTAATCAAGAGTCTCATTGATGAGAATTTTTTTATTGAATTCGTTGAATATTTTTCTTCCGTGATGAATTCAATAAATTTTTACGATTATTCTATATTTTATTGGACCGATTTGCGGCTCGGTGAGCTTCCGCAAGCACGAAAATGAATATCCGCATTATCGTGATTCTCTCACACGAGAATATCGTCGTTTATACTTATATTTGTTCGCGAAGCTTTCAAATATTCGTATTAATAGGGAAAACTCGTTCGTGAGGGGAAAAAGCGACGCAAGCGGGGCGCGCTTTCGCGATCATTATCGAGCTTTTGCTCGCCGAATATTAGGGCGCGCGGACTCATCTTCCGGAAGAAGAAGTCCGCGGTAACTTCGCAATGGGGGATCGAGAAGCGGCGAGGAGAGAAGCCCGAGAACTATACGCGGAGGATTAGAGTTTTGCCGCGGCAAAAGTCCGTGATTCTTATAGATATATATGTAGGGCACTCTCTGCTAGGCATAATATACACAGAGAAGGGCATGGTGGGAAGAGACGCTAAAGAGCGACACGGGAACGACGGAACTTAGATTTATGCCCCGTACTCCGTGGAATTACCGAATCGAGGATTTATGCGATTTTCCAAATGTCTTGAGATTTCATACGCTATAGCGTTTGTATCATATTGACAAAGAAAAGGGCGCAGAATACTCAAATTTACATAAAATAATGTATTCCATGTTTGCAATCCAGAAATCATTATCTTTTTAATCTCTAAATGCGATAATCGTAATGTTAGAGACACCAAAAATAAGGTAGAAAGAAAAAGGACGCTTTGATTTTTCTCTGAAATTATATGCACAAAAAAATGTCCGGATGTATAAAATCCACGTAATTAAAAAAAAAAAATTGGGAAATTTTAACAATGTAAATGGTCCAACTTTCTTAATTCACCGCTATCGAGCTCAATTTTTCAGCACCAAAGCAAATGCAAATATAAGTTCAAATATTTAAAGTTTGATAACATTTTTTGTATCTTTCGTAATTTGGATTATTTTCTGTAAAACTAGAAAATATCGTATGCAAAATTCTAATTAACAGACTCGAGAGTTTGTCTCTAACCTTTTTTCTCCCTCTCTCTTTCTCTCACTGCTTTTCTTTTTTTTCTTCAAATCCATGCAGGACTGAATAACGTCGCTTCATTTTTGATATTTCTGAATATCAAGAAGCAAGAGAATTAGGAGAGGGTAGGGCAAGACGGCCCTCCTGGGGCACAACAACCCCTCTCAAAAATTTGGTCGAGAAACAAATTTTTGGTTTTTCGACAAATTATCATATAAATTTGATGTAGCTATTTTCAGGCCAATCTATGATACCTGGGGCATATGGATGATCCTAAAATATTGGCTCAGATTTTTTTTCCTTCAAATTACGATGAATTTGATGGATTCATCCATTTTTAGGCCGATGCACTACATCCGGGATAAAACCAACCGTAAAAAAAATTTGAGAAAAATTTATTTTTAACAAAATTGAAAAATTTTCATAAAAAAACAAAATTATTTATTATCTAAAAAATTGAAAGAAATGTTTTCAGTTAAAAAAATAATACTTGAAAAATATAGAAAATATTTAATATTCAACTAATTTTCAATTAATCTATATATTCTTTATGTTAAACAAATAAACAATAACGTTAATTATGATTTATGATACATAATTGTTCAAAAACGTAATAAGAATGAAATTCTTGAATGAAACATTAAATCACGTGAAGAAAGTAATAAATAACTTTTTACAATTATCACGAATATATTCGTCGGAATAATTTTTGTTCTTACCTGCACAGAAATCATGAGATCATCCCTTACATTTTTTACTCTGAATACATGATTCCTCAGATTTCGAGTAAAGTCCATTACAATAAAGACAATGGCAATTATTATTATCAACTTTTGAACAATTAAAAAAAATCTTCTTTTGTGTGATAGTTCTTTCAATTCTAGTGTGTGATAATAGTATATTACGATACTAGTGCGATGAAACTTTTTCTGACAATTGTGAGTTTGCAGCATGAGCCGAAGGCGAATGTTGCAATCACACGAGTAGAGAAAAAGTTTTTCGCTCTAGTATCGTACGAGATTTCATTGTACGAGTGTGCAAAGTGCCAGTTTGAGCACGCGCAGCGTGCCCAAAGTGGCACTTTGCGCACGGAGTGCAATAAAAAAATATCTTTAATCATTTTGTAGAGGAAGGCCGTCGTTCCCCCGAATATAATTTTTTTTTAAATAAGTTTTGCCAAAATGTTAGTGAATTCGGTCAAGATAGAACAAAATTCAACCGATTGGATGGTTGAAAACCCCAAAAAGTATTGATTGGCTTAGGGAGGCCTCCCCTTACGTTCATCCCAGTACATAAAGATACATCTGGAAAATGAAAAAATAAAAGTCACGTTATCTTCAAAGCGATTTTGTCCTATCGATCGAGCCCCTACAAATATACGTATATAGGAATGCGTACAAGTAATACATTTATCCGCGTTGGATTAATCGCATTCGCTGATATGATACTCCGTTAGACTTTGCGCGTATAGTCGAGTCTGATATTTATTTTCTCCTATCTAGAACGAGCGATTTCGACGATAGGAGATTTTCATCGTCGAACTATCGTCATCAATCTTCGCTCCCGTCGTTCTATCCTCGCGTGTATTTCATTCAAAGGGTTGGGTAGACTGTGGAAAAAGAAGATCGTTTGGCGATCGACGCCCGCGAGGGAGGGAAAGAGTGAGTGTGTAAGAGAGAGAGAGAGAGCTTTAGATTATCCGTTCGACGAATGAACGGATATGCCGAAAATGGCGAAATTGTTGTTGATTTTGCGTTCAATCACCGCATCGTTGACGTACAACGACGATACACGAGCCCTTGTGTGCGCAGGGATGCATATATGCGGGTGAAATGACCTTGCGTGTCCTCCGCACCCATGCGCACGTCTGTATGGACCTCATAAATCGAAGTGCATCGATTGCTCGCTATCAAAATGGCCGAAATCACGGGGTTTCACGGGTTTAGAGCATAGGATCGGCGCCCTTTTGCTCCCTGTCATTTCTCACATCTACATATGTATATAGTGGATTGTACATGTATATATTAGGGAGCTGACACGTCTATTCCAGAGACACACCTTGCCGGAGTAGCCGGAATACTGACCAGGCGTTGGTCCAGCTATATTGTCCATTTCTCGCACTCTCTCTCTCTCTCTCTCTCTTGTCTATATATATTTTATATATATATATATGTATATATATATATGTGCGTGTGTGTGTTTATGTGTGTGCAGTCATCGTCGTGGTGCGGGCACACGCGGCTAATCACCGCCGCGTCCAGTGAGGTCGCATTGGTTCGGTAACAGACGTGGGGGAGGTCTGTTGGCCGAGAGAACGCGTATTCAACCAGAAAGCCCAGATAGCCGAGGTGGCAGATGCAGCGGAAAGCAGCACTAGCATCCAGCAGCGGCAGCAGCAGCATCAACCGGATGCGTCATCGATCTTCTCGTTAGGGAGAGAAACCGACGTGTCTCCCTATCGCCCTCACACTCACCCTTTCGAGGTGTTTCATGTATGAAGAATTCGTCAACGAGAGATACAATCTTTTCATCACCACTTCACGTAATGTTAATTTTACCAATCATCAGGAAAAAACGGACCTCAAGGTGGTCCGTGCGGTGCAGTCGAGTCAATCGACTACCGAGGTTTCAAAAATTATTTACTCGTGCTTTGAAGGGGAATCTAATGCGAATTGAAGTCAATCTAGGTTTAAGAGTATATAATGATTGTAGAAAAAATTGATAAATGTGGTTTTACTGAAGAACAACTGAAGCGATCTACGAGCAGGGCAATAGAATTCAAATGTCCCCTTAAGATGGTATTTTGGTCTAGGATATAGAAAAAATCAATTTTTTTGCATATTCCTAAAGTTTGGACCTTTAAGAATATACACCCCCGCTCAAAAGTTTGGATATACCTGTTGATATTTCTTGCCGCACTATAAGTTGCATAACTCCGTAATAAAAAAATGATTATCGAATTTTTTAAAAAGCGTTTTGACGGGAAGGAATTCGGCTTTGTTTCCCTTATTTTTAATTTTTTTTCGACCTGGTATGCATTTTTGAAAGTGACTTGAGGACATTTTTTCTATCTTCTATATCTATGGTACCTACATGTGAAAGAGATAGAAGCCGCTTCATTTTCATTCTCTAAGGATTTCCGTACGATTTTTTCTCGCAAAGTTATTTTACTTTTGGCTAAAAAAGACAACTTTAGAAAGACGCAACGTAACTCAAAGACTATAAAGTTCAAGAGAAAATGTCAATCAAGAAAAAAGTAGCGTAGGTATACACGGAATCACCTGGAATTATTTCAGAATTTTTCCATGATTTTTTTTTTTTTTTTACTATTTTCGCTCCAGCGAAAAATTTCATCTTTTTGAAATTTCCGTACTTCGTGATGAAATAAAAATCTAAACGAATTCAGCAACATTTAGCATGCTCTAAGGAACAATTATCAATAATAATATTGCCCAAAAGTCATTAACAAATTGTTTAAATAATTGTTTGAACAATTCATTCATTCATTGAACAATTCAATGATCAATAATTATTATTGCTCATTGTTGTTTATAGCATGCCAAATATTGCTGAATTTTTTTAGATTTTTATTTTATCATGCAGTATGGAAATTTCAAACAGATGAAATTTTTCACTGGAGCGAAAATAGTTAAAAAAAAAAAATGTATGGGAAAATTCTGAAATAATTCCAGGCGATTTCGTGTATACATACGCTACTTTTTCATATTTGACATTTTTGCTTGAACTTTATAGTCTTTCGCGCCTACCACGGTCGCATCAAAATTATTATTTTTACTATTGTAAACAAATTAAAAACTATGAAAAGAGAGTCGAAAAATGCCTTTTTTTGTTCAGACAGCCGTCATTTTGCGAATTTGTTTTTTCTGTTTTCTTTGAGATACGGGCTATAGTGATATTTTTACTGATTAAGAATTTTTTTTTTTTTATTTTGTATTGGATGACTTAAAAGTTTGCTATCGTGTCAGCGAGCACACCCTTTTTTTACCCCCAACTTTATCAGCTTATAACTAATGGAATTTTATTTTTTTTTCTTTAAATTTTCTTATGTATTTTCCAAATTTGAACAAATATGTTGTAAAAAAAATGGTACAAAAATATTTTTTTAAATCGTGTTCGACAAAACGCTTTTAATGCATGTCCCTAGACTAGACGTGTCTATTTGTTCTTAACTGAATATCGAAACATTTGCAAATGTTTCTAATTTATTCCGTGAGCTCCATCATTCTGTCGTCATTTTATTTTGATTCTATTTATAACTTGAGACGAATGATATCGAATGGAGGTGAAAAATTTGGTAACTCAATTGTTGCAGAATGCTTCATACTATGGGCTTAGGTCTATATTGACGCGCATGTTTCGGCGATATACTTACGGTATACAGAAACATCAATCTGAGAGAGCGAGAGAGAGAGAGAGAACGAGAACCGGAAGTCGGTGTGATAGTCCATTCTACGTAGTCGTCGTCGACAGCTTCGTGACGTAGCTGTGTGTCTCGAAAAGCTCTCCATCTTCTCTCGCTTTCACGTGCAGTTACGTCAGACACTAAACGTGACTCTATACATTTAGAGGCTAGAATGCACGGAGAGTTTCGCAAAATTAATGAAATTTGTATGACATCAATTTTCGGGATTAATCGGGCGCAACATTTCTGAGACAGAAAAAAACGAATTTGAAAAAAAAACGAAAATTCATATAGGTATAAGCAAAAAAAATTTTCAAACAAAATTGTGTCAGTGACTTTTTTTAATGATGTACCATGGCAATTTTATATTGGTCAAATAAAAAAAATCAACTTAAAATGGGTTTGCGGGTGAAATCAATTATTTCTGAAAATAACCACAGATCAAGCGATGATATTTTATGAATTCAGAAAAATTTGGCATAGTTAATTCAAAATGTATTGTCATGCATGACTGGTATGGTATGAAGTTTCATAAAACATTTTTTATTATTCATGCGGGAAAAGCCCATTTTATAATTGCGATGTAGATTTTTCATTTATTGAACGGTTATTTGAGTGCGCAAGGTTTACTTTGCGCACTCAACCGCAATAACGCAAAAACGCAACCGAAATATTAAAACTGAATTGAGGTTGACGTGACAGATTGTATACTATTTTATTACGCATGCGGTTCTTGTTCTTGTGCAAAATAATATTATTTCCATTGTTCCTTAACTAAGTTTCCTGATGTATATTACTTAACTTTTTAGTTATTATTTTTGGTCTGTGAGGGGAGCTTCGCCCCCCCAACCGCCCACCGGGGCTTCGCCCCTGGAGCCCCACTGGGGCTTCGCCCCCGGCCCCACCACCGGGGCAATTTTATATTGGGATTTATTCCACATTCGCAAAAAAAATAGTATGTGCAACTCGCGTGCGGCGTTGTCGATTGACCCCTCAAGCGAATGAGCGTACTCGCTTCGTTCAAGCGCTCAACTTCGCTTTCGTGGGCAATCGACAACTTGCCGCACTAGTTGCACAGTATACTATTGTACCATTGCTATAAAGAATAACATACTTATTTGTATTCATAAATAAGCTTTTCAATCGAAGGATCAGCAGCGACATAGCAATAAAATCAACGCAATTGAAAAAATGATTTTTCAAATTCCAAAAAATCATCTCAAGAAAGGATTAAAATGAATATTAAAAAAAATTATCACAGATTAACTAACAATATTTAATAAAATCAAAATCAAAATCTGAAAAAATATCCATAATTAATTAAAAATGTATTCTTACTGATGGTATAGCAGAAAATTTGATGGGTAATTTTGTTAAAATGTTGTAAAGACATATTTTGTTCTTATTCGTATCCATTAAAAAGCTCCTCTTATCGAAAAAATAGTAGATACGTAGCAATAAATTCGATTAGTTTGAAAAACCAATTTTTCGCATTTGATAAAAACATTTTAGAAAACAATGGAAATACGATCATACGACCATTTCTAAAAAGAACTGTTTTCAGAAATTATCGTAGATTAAGCGACAATATTTCATAAATTCTCAAAAAAATGTTCATAATTAATTAATTAAAGATGTATTTTCAGTGATTATTTAATTAATTTGTATTTTCAGTGATAGTATGGCATAAGGTTTGAAAGATCATTTCGTCAAATTGTTACAAAGAAAAATATGCTATTTGTTTGGATCTATTAAAAAACTCTTATCACAAAAATAGTAGCCACATAGCAATAAATTTAGACAGATTGAAAAAATAATTTTTCGAATATATAAAAAAAAATCTTAAAAGCAGAAAAAAGTATTTATTTTCAAAAATTATCGCAGACTAAATGACAATATTTAATAAATTCCTAAAAAATGTTGATAATTAATTTAAAATGTATTTCCACTGGTATGGCATTTAAAATTTATTTCCATTGGTATGGCATAAAGTTTGATATAGAGATCGCTTCATAATCTAATATTTAAAAATCTCGTGTTACGGTGTTTGTGGTCGCACTTCTTCGAACCGGCTCGACCGATTTTTATGAAATTTTTTATGTATATTTGGTAGGTATGAGAATAGGTCGTAAGGTATATTTCATACCGCTAAGTGATTAAGGTGTCCCCATCCACAACATTTTTTTGTATTATGGCCAAACAACGTTTGCCAGGTTACCATAGCAATGGTTAGCGTAACAACAGTTACCGTGGCAACGGTTACCATTGCAGCGATTACCATGGCAACGGTTACCATGGCAACGGTTACCATGGCAACAGTTACCATGGCAACGGTTACCATCGCAACGGTTACCATAACAACGGTTACCATAGCAACGGTTACCATAGCAACGGTTACCATGGCCACGGTTACCATCGCAACGGTCACCACTACCACTGTTCCTTATCGAGGGTAGGTGTGGGTGGTAGTGAGTGCGAATTATTGTGGGGGTCGGTTTAGGTACTGTTGTTATATGGGTGGGTGTGGATGATGGTTTGCAATCACTAGACTATAATTTTGTATTAATATTTATTACTACCGGATCCAGCAAACGTTGTAGTGTTATAAAAAAAACATTCGCTCTTATTCATTCAAAAGCTCTGCTTATCAAGGAAATAGCAACCAAATAGCGATAAATTCAGCCAGATTGAAAAAATAATTGTTCGAATATTTAAAAAAACCTTAAAAAAAGACTAAAGTTCTTAAAAATTATCGCAGATTAGGCGACAATATTTAATAAATACTGAAAAAATGTTGATAATTAATTAAAAACGTTTTTTCACTGATGGTACACCATAATGTTTGATTGATCATTTCGTAATGTTGTTATAAAGAAAGGCATGCTACTTGTTCGTATTCATTAAAAAGCTCCTCTTATCAAAGGAATAGTGGCCATATAGCGTTGATGGGAGTGTGTTTTCTCGTAACGAGCTTCGTACATTACACAGAGTGTAGCCGGTACTTAACTCCTCGGTTTGTGTAAGATATAACAACGCAGATGCGTTCTCTGTTTTCTCGTTAACGCCCCGAGCAAAGTCGGGTTTGTGGAGGGTGGCTCTTAGAAAAGGCGCGTGTCGTATACGGCTAATGCGTTGCACGCAACGCATTAAAAATTTCAAACGACTCGTGAATATAGTCTCGTGAAGCATTATCGTGCACGTGTGCGTGAATGACTGAGAAATTATTTTTCTCTTTTATACGCAATTTCGCTGTCTCGTACATACATAGTCACGTGAGCAAGCTTGTGAAACACCGGTTTGCGACCCGACACTCCGATTATTAAGCTCTCCCGGACAATATGGCGGTTTTCATAGATAACGATTACAACGAGAAAATGCGGCAAAAATATAATTATAATCAGATTAACCTGAAAATTCGGCAGAGAGAGAAAGAAAATGCGGCGAAAGTAAAATTGTAATCAGATTAATTTGAAAATTTGTGCAGACTGAAATTTCAATCGAAACATTTCTGTACACTTCTGTACAGTTCTGTACACTTTAAAATATTTCTCAAAATTGTATTTCTCTCAGCTATTATAATTGTGTGAAAAATTACATTTCAGGCGTGATAAATTTCGAAAGTCAGAACATTTGTTAACATTTTTGAAGATTTTAAATTTCCCAAAGCCAGAACCCCTCGAGCTATTTTTTGAAATTTTGTAACAACCATCTTTGTCCGTTAGTAAATTCCCGCAAGATACAACCTCGAATATTGCAAAATGTCGAACTATTGCACAATGTTACTATATACGGATAAACTCATATTTCGTTGCATTTTTGCTTCCTCATAAAGGAAGTTTTGTTTTCGCGAATTTTTTTTGTCGCCATTTCCATGTCAAAATGTTCAGAATATCCCAAAACGTCGAGAATTCACATTTTGAAAACATGTCCGGATGTGTGTGTGTGTGTGTGTGTGTGTGTGTGTGTGTGTGTGTGTGCATGCGTGCGTGCATGCGTGCGTGCGTATGCGTGTGTGTGTAGGTGTGAGTGTGTGTCATCTATACCCTTTACTCGGTGCACAGTTTTTTGAAATTGCAAAAAAATTGTCAAATTGGCGGGACTTTTAATTTGCTGCAAAATGTTTGTATCACCTCTAATTTTTATAATTTTGCAGTTATCACGTTGAATTATTTTGTGGAAATACACTTTATAATAAGGACGGTTGAGATTGAATATGGGAAAAATAGCTTAAGAGGTTCGGTTTTTAAAAAATTCTAATTCTTAGCAAAAATTTTAAGAGTATTTCATCTTTCATAATTTTGCACCTACTGAGCTAATTTTTTTTTGTGACGCTGCAGATTCCATGACAACGAAAAATAATACTGAATTTCAGAAAATCGCCTGAGAGGTTCGGTTATTTATTGTTTTTTTTTTTGACATTTTCTAACATTTTTTGTTAACGATCTAACATTCGCACTTTTAATAGTATGAAGCTAAATTTTTTTGCATGAATATACTAGATAACAAGAATGGTTAGTGTTGATTCGGTGAAAAACGCTCGAGAAGTCCGTTCTCAAAAAATGTTTGAAATTTTAGAAAAATACTTGGACACTAAGTTTCCTAATGTAGCAGCTATCGAGCTTACTTTTTTTAGCACCAATACATAAGATGACAAAATTAATTAATAATGTAATTAAACGAAAGTGCTGAAAAATCTTGTAAATTGGAAATTTAAGAATAGTTTCTTCACTTGTTTCCGTCATTCGTGAACCTTCCCTTATGAGGAAGCCATGATGATAAACATCATATGTCATGAAGATCATAAAGGAGGCTTCACGAATGACAGAATCAAATGAGGAAGCTATGTGCAAATTTTGAATTTGCATGATTTTTTAAAATATAATTCTTCGGAATTTTGAGACATTCAGTGATAACAGCATAAAAATCTGTAAAAAAAATGTTCATAAAAGCAAAGTTTTCTTCAGTAAGGAAACACAACTCATTGCGCTTGATAAAAACAAATTTCATGTAAATCTATTCGATAAAATTTTATTCACGTTGTAAAACCAAATTTTATTATAATTAAAAAATTTCGTTCTCGCGGATCTCGTTTATCGTTTTCTTTTTTTCCTTAGACTAGGTAGCGCTCCAAGATTCTAAAAAGGGTAAGATAAAGCACGCTGTGCGATTTTCTCAACGAGATAAAGTCGTTGGAACGTATTTATATACACTTTACGAGCTTCCGCGAAGAGCGAAAGCATCAAGGCTATATCTGTATTGTTGGTTATAGGGAAAAGCTCGAGCGTCAACGATGCGCGATTTGATGGGTGAAAAATTCGATAGGCAATTCCCTCTTTTTACTTGTTATTTCTCTCGTGGTGATAGAACACGATGCCCCTTGGTGAGCCGTTAAGCGGTTCCTCGACAATTAAACATTTCATCGTTTATTTATAATCAGCTTACACTAAAAAATTGCACATTCCCAGACATATTGCAATTTTTATGAGAATAACGCTTAATCGAAATTAATTATTTGATTTCATGTACGATTCCAAAAACAATTCCGCATTGAATGATAAATTATTCATTGAAAAATTTTCGTCCGATAACAATTGACTTACATTAAAATGCATCATACGGCTAATACTTTAGTTTCAGGAAAAAAAATCTATCCCGTATTATTCAGCTCAAATTCAATAAACGTTGCTTTCTGTGAAGCCATAAAATATCTTCAAAACTTTACGAACGGAACACCTCTCGCTTTCCTGTTCAATTTTTCCCATTTAAATGGGCGCAAATTGTTCGCCATTTTCGTGCTCGTTTTAAGGGTAATTCTGCACGCTCGGGTTTATGCTCGGTAAAATGAGAAATGAAATAGGGGAGGGGAGGGGACGTTGAGAAAAGAGGATGTGATGGCCGATGAGTGTACACTGGAGGTTTCGTGCTAGCAGTCGATTCACAAACTGACTTTTGTTCCACGAGAGAAAGAGTATATAGAGTTTCTCGAGACTTGTGAATTATACCGGTAAACGAATACTCCTCTCGTCGGTACGCAAGGACGCGGAGACGAGCGCGGGAACGAAATAGGTAAGGTTATACGATGTGGAATATAAGTGTGCGGAAGAGGGATCGGGCTATGTCGAACTTGTTGCTGTTCCGAACGTGTGGTACAGGACCCGAGGCTGTGCTCTCCCCTTTTCTTTCTCCAGCGATATACCGAAGGAATTGGATGGTTTATTGGCTTTCCTCGGACGTGGCTGAGCTGGAAGAAGAAAAGAAAAGAAGAGAACGCGAGGGGGAGTGAGAGAGAGAGAAAGTCGGAGCGAAAAGGGGCGAAAACAACCGCCGCGCTCGTGTCGCCCTCTGTCGGGGCTAGTACATACAAACCGCGGGAGACGTCGCGACCTTATTTATTGCAGTGCCGATCGTGTGCTTGCGCCATATGCTCAAAAATACTTGTTGTTTAAAATTTGAACGTCTGTGTATCATACAAAGCTCTCTCCCCCTCTCTCCTATCTCATATCTCGTCCCGTGCATCTGCGACCAGAAAAATCCTCGAAACAGATATGAATATTTTTACTCGCACGTTTTTCGTAATTTTTCTCCGCCTTTGCGTATTTACTAGCAGGGTGATTTACAAAAAGAGTTAGGATGAAATATGCAGTATTTATTCGCCAAGAAGGACTGATTTTTTTTTTAGGAGTGTTTGGGAAGAGACCGTAATTCTAAGGTGAGGTGACCAGGAGGAAATGTTCGAGCAATTTGTGAAAATTGGAAGAGGCCGAGAAATGAAGAAACACGAAAGAAAACTCACACGTTTAGGGAAAATAATAATAATATTAGGCTTAATTCTATTCGATGAACTTGGTTTGTGTGAGATCGGTGTGTAATCAGTTATTGCACTCGCGTAAACAATGGCGTGCACGTTGACACGTGAGCGAAGCGACCTGAAGAGTTCGATAGAAAATCTCCTACAGTAGTATACGAAAATAAAACCCACGATCGCGGAAATCAACGCGGGTGTAAATCGCGTTGACTCGTTAATCGGAAGCCGAAAGAAGCGTGAAGAATAGCGTGAAAATAAACTGGAAAGTGAAGAGCACGAAAGACGTAAAAATTATCTTTGCATAGCTCGCGAAGACCGGACCAGAAGTGATGAAGAAGACGGAAATCGAAGAAAGTGACGAATAGAAGAGTGGGAGGAATTTATCGATGCTCTCGGAGTTCAAGCGAGTGACTGGCCAGGAGCTGCTGACCTCCCGCGTGAACTTTCGAGGCTTGACGTTTCCGTGACGAGGAGGTTCAATATGATTCAAAAAAGCAACCGAATTTTTCTGCACTTGTGATTATCAAAGAAACAATGAAAATTAATTTTTTCAATTATTAAAATTATCTTTAATCTATTTGTTTAAGTTAATTGATGCTTAACATTATTAGCACATTTAAAATATATTCGTAGTAGAATCGTCGTTGGCTTAAAAAAAAGGTTTTCAATTCTTATTTTTATTGTCAATAAGGGTTTCCAAATACATCATCGAGGTCTATGAACTGTCTATTTCTTATGTTCGTTTTTTAATTATTTAAAGTTAGGAAGATCAATCTTTAAGAAATACAAATAGTTGCCAATGGAGTGTGCCTACCACAAGGGCCCATGTATAAGGATTCAAAAAACGTGATTTTCGTGAATTGTTTTCTCGACTACTGGATGGTGGATCCAACAATAATTCCTGTGATAGATCTATGGTATATTTTTATATAATATATTCTTAAATTACAAGTCTTACAGTTAAAATTTTTGATTAACATTAGATTCGCGTGAACCTCCTTTAATAATGAAAATATTGATTTTTCTTTATGAGAAAATAGGCTGTGACCACAATACGAACGTTGATTATTAATTAATGAGCAACAGATTTTTTATTAGCCATGAGTGACATTTTAATCATGATTAAAATTCGCCAGAAATTCATCAACAGGTAATGAAAAAATTGACATATTTATGATGTCGTAGGTCCGGCGTATTGTGAATACAATTTTCGTTTTATGATTAATCTTATTATGCATGTAAATTAATGACACGATCAATATGCTGGTTTTTGACTAATTGACGAAGTTTAGAGCAGAGATTGCATGTAAACTGGGGGCATTCGTGTTATCCAATGATCCTGTATTATCATCACAATCGTTCAATTTTTCTCGGGTAAACATAAACATGAATAAACGAGAATACATTTGGTGCTGCAACAATCACAGCGGCAAAACATGATAATAAGCGAGCTTTCACGAGTTCTTCGACGCGAAACCTTTCAGAGACTTGTAGCCCAGTCGGGTCAGACAAAAAAAAGGTTAGAGCAATTTTATTGCTTTAACTTTTAGAGGGGGTTACTAGTACTCTAAATTCAAAATGGCGACCAAATTCCACTGGTGCATCGGCCGAATTTGAGGGGGCATTGTTTTTGCTCAATGTCTCGGCAATTTTCAAATTTTCAACAAAAAGTATAGAGACTTAAGTGATTGTTAATGCGATGCTCTACAACTTTAGTCGTTACAATTTGATTGTGCTATCGATATCTTTCGAATTAAGCGGGAAAATAGTGGCAAAGTACAATTATTGAATTCTGACGTTTGTTATTAACTTTAGGGCATAAATGGACAGAAACAAATTTGTAGAGAACTATGCGACAATTTTGAATTCTACGATTTTTTCGCTAGAACCAAGATCTAAGGTCCTACGCTTGCGGTAAAGGCGCAGAGCAACGTGAAAATTATATTTTGCCAACTTCTTTCTGCACCACCACAGGGCTAGAGCTCCAGATTATTTTCACATTGCGAAAATTCGAAATTAAAATGTGAAATATCGATGGCGTAAGGCAATGGGGGACAAATATTAACAGAGGTAGAGAGACATTTAAACAATGTGAAATGCTGAGAGAATGCGAATTAAAGAGGAGAATAAGAAAGACCGAAATAAAGAGAAATCGAGAGAGGGTTGTTCTTTTAACGCGCCCTCGAGCTAGTCGACCCCGAGACCGAAACAAAAAGAAGCCGACTAAGAGCGCAAAGAACGTTGCGATAAAATACAGACAAGAAGAAGAGAAGGAGAGATAGAGAGAGAGGCCTAAGAACGTTGTATATACATATATATTATCGTGCGAAAATCCAACCCCTGAGAAAGGAAAAAAGAGGGAGCTTTCCAACACAATCTAGGCTGTGAAATTTTCGTGTCTCGCTCTTTCTGTCTCTAAATCTCGTTCACTCTCGCGCACAATGGCCTCAGGGCGAAAGCTTAAAACGCGGGGGTTAGATTCTCACTAGTTTCTTGACGAGCTGCCAACTCTCACCGTGAGCAGACGAGAGAGTGCCAACCTGTGCTTCCGTCTAGCGCTCTCCCTGCCTTTCTATTTCTCGTTCCTCTCCCCCTATATCTATCTATCCCTTTGTCGAATTCGCGCTGTGATGAACGCCAGAAAAGATAGCACCTTGTTATTGGCTACCTCATAGTGATTGACAGCCTCCCTAGCAATTTCGCTTGGTCAGAGAGAGAAGGAGATGTGTCAATAACTGTTTTTTTATGTCGTATGCTTGGGTGACTAATCACTGTGTCCTCCATTTCACTATTTTCCTCCTCTCTCGTCACTGTTGCGACACCAGGACTGGAAACTACCCCCGGCTGACACAAAGCCCCGAAAGCGTCATAGCTGAAAAAGAGAGATCGAGAGGAAAAGAGAGAGAGAGAAAATAGAGGGGCTCTCATTTCACGCGAGCCTCGAAAACGCTGCTAACGCCGGCGAGGCGTTTGATCCGTTACCCGGCTGATTGAAACGGTGCCAATGAAGCGGCGTCCCGGCGTTAGTCGCGACTTGCAACGTCCATGCTGGAAACCACTATTATACCTATATATCCTCAATGGTATATATATATGTATGTATATTAGGGTGGTTCTTATTTAGGGGTCGGACGAATTTTCTATCAGACGTCCCACAAATCGATTCCAAATAATTCAAAAACTATACCCTAATTTTTTCAGATTTTTATCTAGACTCTAACCCCACCCAAAATGAGGGTCGATTTCCCCATTTAAAATACACGTGTTCTGGCCATATGCTCAGCATACATTTTATTCTGAAAAAATCGTGAATGCTATTTTAAGTTGGAAGGATCATATGAAAAATCGTTAACGAAATCAGCGAGGTCAAGGGTCACACTCAGGTCGACTTGGTATCGAATGCCCCATACAAAAATTGGCAAGGTCGAATTACTAAAAATTTTCCTGCACGTAACTGTATTGAACATAGGGTGATTCATCAAATTTTACAGTGTGACGCTGTAAATTCACTCTTCTTTCGACAGTTCATGACATTATCTGTGCACACTGAGGTTTTTACAGTGTACAATGGCTTATTTACAGGCTGGAGTTGTGGAAATTTGACTGTAGAATTTACATGAAATCACTGAATTTGTTCCCGTATACAAACTGCAAGATACACAGTGTACACTGTATTGAATACAGAGTGAATCATCAAATTTTACAGTGTGGCGCAGTAATTTCTAGCGTGCACGTGCATTTTGTATATTTATATATATCTTCTTATTTTCGCGCCACTGGATTCAGACAGTCAAAATGACAGTGTGACGCTGTGAATTTTATCAAGTGTTTAATCGTAATGGTGGTAACAAAGGGCTTTCCTCGCGCGTGCCACCGTGTCGTCAAGCGCTGTGGCAGTTAGTAGTGAGTGGTTCATCGGAGACGGAAAGAAAAAGGTTGTTCTTGTTCAATCTAATTTAACCTCATGTACTTAAATGTATTAATCTGTACAGTTTTTGATTTTTATGTGTATGTGCGTATGATCAAACGTGTCATGTGTGTATTGGGCTTATCTTTTTTCATTTCTACGTATTTTTGTGCATGTGTGATTCACGAATTATCAAAAATTTGAAAAAATACCATCGTAGTTATATTCAGCAGCATCCTTGTCAAAATCGAACATGCAAATAACTTCTCGAGTTTTACTATCCTCACTTGATTTATCATTTCAACTAGGCTTCATTTCACGCTTGACATTGTCGATCGGAGGTCAATCGGTCGAGGTCTTTGAACGATCTTGAACATGGCAACTATCGACAATGTGCTCAATTCGGCGATGCCTCATTCGGTGGGTTCACTGGAGGGTTCACAAAACTGGAGGGTTCACTTGGTCCACACTGTAAAAAGCAACGGTTGAAAACTGAAACTATATCAGTTGCTGCCGACTTTCTTCAACAGAGGATTTCACCATTGAAACACTTACGTGGGCACTGTCCATACAATAAACGCATTCATAGTATATAATACACATTAACACTGTAAACTTACGGATTTTATCAAGTTTATATTTCAGTGTTAAATTGTATAATTTACTTCGGACTACACTGTATTTTGGATTATGCATTCCAGTAAAAGAAACTGTGGGGTGGCTCCAGTCCAAAGAGGACAGTGCAGAAACTGTAATAATTCACTTTGAGCTCACTGCATTTTGAGCAGTTTATTTCAGTAAATATCACTGTGCAATTCCTCGAGTCCAATGCGAACTGGGTAACCCCTGTATTTTTAACTGTTCCTTTTTTTCCGTGTATTTCAGAAGTTACCATTTTTTGAAAAATCTGGATTTTAGAAATTTCGGAACCGTTTTAACGCCGATATCTCTTAAATTAATCGATATATCGAAAAATGTTTATAGATCGATTTTTTTTATATTAGTTCACGCTTTCGTAAAAAACGGGAATCATTTTTTAAATCATTGTTATCAACATTTTTTCAGCGTGTAAAGTGAAAATTATTATTTTAAAGATGATTGCTATTTTTTATTTATTTCTAAATTCTGTAAAATAATATGATGAATTATATGAATTTTAACGCTAGTCCCATCGTGGGCCCATTTTTCCTTCTATTTAAAAAAAAAATTCAATTTTTTTTTCACGAAAATTTTGAGTGTTTCTTGTGAATTACTATAATAATTTTTATCATCAATAATACTCGTAAGTAATGATTATTGTACTTATTTGGAATTAGTAATTATAGTGATAATTTTACAATTATTCGCCCGATCTAATATGTTGAAGAATTATTTTTCCATTACTTTCCTATAGAAGAAAATGTATTGATTATAGCAGAATATATGAATGAAACACTTACATATTTTTTATCTTGAGAGAATTATAGATATTTATTTTCTCACTCATTTATAAAGTTTTCACAGTCGAGTCTAATCAGATATAAAAATGTATAGCACAAAAACTAAGCGACCGGTATAAACTGGTAAAAACCATAACGGGTAACCAAAAATTGCCCTGTGTTGTGCCTGATAATAATGGTGCCTTAAGAGTAAAAGATTTTTCAAAATCTGATCAGTATCGATTGTGTAAACTTTTCAAACGAGTGACAGAATAAATATCTATAACTCTCTCAAGATAAAAATATGCAAGTGTTTCATTCATATATTCTCCTATAATGCATACGTTTCTTCTATAAGGAAGTAATGGAAAAATAATTCTTCAACATATTAGATCGGGCTTCTAATTGTAAAATTATCACTACAATTATTAATTTTGAATAAGTACAATAATTATTACTTACGTGTATTATTAGTAATCAAAATTATTATAGTAATTCACGCGAAACACTCAAAATTGTCGTGAAAAAAATTGAATTTATTTTTCGAAAAAAAGAAGGAAAAATGGGCCCACGATGGGACTAGCGTTAAAATTCATATAATTCATCATATTATGTTAGAGAATTTAAAAAAAAAAAAAAAAAATGGCAATCACCTTTAAAAAAAATAATTTTCACCTAACACGCTGAAAAAATGTTGATAATGATGATTCAAAAAATGTTTCCCTTTTGTTTATGAAAGTGTGAACTCATCTGAAAAAAATAGATCTCGTAAGCATTTTTCGATATATCGATTAATTTAAGAGATATCAGCGTTAGAAGATTTCCGAAATTTCTGAAATCAAGATTTTTCGAAAAATTGTAACTTCTGAAAAACATGCGATAAAAATTTAAAAATTGGTCAAAATACTCCTTGCATAGTAGTTTTATACTCCTTGCATTTAGTTTTATAAGAAAAAAGGGAAAAAATTAAAAATGGTCAGGGTCAGGGCCGAGCGAAATGGCGTGGATTGTTTCGAATTCGAATTCGAATTTCGAAAGTATGAAACCCATTTCCCCACCTTTTGTATCTTTCCCATGACTTTTAACCGAAGGGAGATGGCTTCTCGGGTCACCTTTAACTGATCCGCCAGTTCTTGTTGTGTTTGAGCGTCGTCTTCGTCCAACAAGGCTTGCAGGTCAGCGTCTTCAAACTTTTTCGGTGGTCTTCCACGTTCTTCGTTCCTCACGTCAAAATCGCCACTTTTGAATCGTTTAAACCACTCGAAACATTGTGTTTTACCGAGAGCATGCTCACCAAATGCCTCCAGAAGCATTCGATGCGATTCGGCTGCGGTTTTCTTCAGATGAAAACAGAAAAGTAGGGCTGTCCGCAAATCGTAATTTGTTGGCACAAAACTCGACATGTTTATCTCTAATAAACTAATGCTACTGAATGAAACTCGTGTTATTGTGAGTTGGAAATCTTTGTCGGATATCAATACAATAACAAGACACCGCTGACGTGATGTGTCGGTAACTGCATCGACATCTAGCGCCACCTATGGGCAAATTCCGGTTTCATACTTACACACCTGGTAGGTGTGCAAGCTTCGAAACCCGAAGCTCTTTTGAGCATTCGCGCCCTCTGCCCTCCGCCACATTCTTTGTCCGTGATATATGTAGCTTTGAAGGTCGAACATTTTGTTCGCGTGTACAAAGCTCTCATCGTTTTGGCAACGATTTTTTTTCCACGGCACAAGCCCTCTGGTGTTACCTACGTTGTTTTTCATAGCAAAGTAGAGACAGCTTTCGAGTTCATGGAAAAAAAGCTGCAAAATTCCGAAATTACGAAAACATAACTCATTTTTTGTTTGCGCGGGTCTACATTATTTTCGTTCGCTCGGTTTTATTTTCGTAGCAATGGAATTTGAATGAAACATTTCTAAGGTTTGTCGTTATTGTTGAATAAAGAATATAATCAGAGTTAGGCAAAGTACCGAAAGGTACTTTAAGTACAAAGTACAAAGTACCGTAAAGATTTGAAGTATCAAGTGCCCGTTGTACTTGAAGTATCAAGTACCGGCAGTACTTAAAGTACTACGTACTTATTACTCGGAGTATTAAGATTTAAAGTACTGAAGGGACAAGTACTTGAAAAATCAAGTGCCGAGTATCAAGTACTTTTGAAGTTTCAGGTATATCTCCCAAGTTCTAGTACTTACGTTTGATTTCTTATTCTCATTCGATTTTTATTCGAGTACTTTTTGTATCAAAAAATATATTCACCTTGTGCAATACACTGAGATCGGGTAGAAGTATTTAAACAAAGAATTAAAAATAATTCAAAAATGGGACTGACGATTGTAATTACGATTCATTTTAATATGGGTTTGAATAAAATAAATAAGGATTAATACATGGATTGTTACAATACATGGATTCATACAAAGAATAATACATGGATTGTTCAAACTACTCCAACTCCGTGTTCGTCTTAAAAAAACTATCTTAAGCGACAGTTGAGGGGCAGTATATCCATACGTCACAAAATATTATTTTCAATTACATATTCAAAGGCTTTGTAGATACAATCATCAGCAAAACACATTGAAAAGTACTTGTACTTGAAAAAGTACTTGAAGTACAGAAAAGTATTTGAAATTTTAAGTACAATTCTTGAAGTACTTTTGAAGTACTTGCAAATTTAAGTACCGCACTTGAAGTACTTTCAAAGTACTTTAAGTACGTCGCAAGTACCGGGCACTTCAAGCACTGTCCAGCTCTGGTTTATCTTGCAGATGATTTATCTTTGTATCATGAAAATTATTTTTGTATAACAAGCTTTGAGAGTTTTATCACTATTTATTGATATTTCGTTGCTATTTTCGGCTGTTTTTTCCTTTTCATCGAAATCGTTACAAGATTATAGTCACGGGTGGGACAAATTTTTTTTCCATCTTCCATTATAGTTGAGCGTAAAATCTCAAAATTGTTCTCGTACGTGAGAATCGAATTCACGAACGATAGAACGATTTATCAGAGTTCCTGGCTTCGTAGCGTAAATTTGAGGACCGATTCGCACCCGCGATCTTGGGACAGAGAGAGAGAGAGGACACACGGACGTGTTTCTGCTCGGGGCAGGGCAAATCTTTTTTTTTGTAAATCAATATACAGATATATATATTTTACGGTTTTTCTCTTCCATTTTCAACGTTCATCGTGGTATCGCACGAGCAGAGGAGAGAAAATTCGAGACATTTATATATGCGATCATACGGAAAAGCTTCGACGATTTGGAGCTAGCTTGCAATGACTCTATATATAGTGATGCATTTATATACATGGGGACACAAAAAAGTGGAGACGGACGCTTCTATCTCTCTTCCTCTTTCTTCCTCTTTCTCTTTCTCTCCCTCTCTCTCTCTCTCTCTCTCTCTCTCTCTCTCTCTTTTGAATGCAACGGCAAGCTTTCGGAAAGCTGCGCACGTACGACCAGGGATGAAAGCCTGGCTAGCCTCCTTTCTCCTCCCCTCCAACTACCCTTCGTAGGTGGCTTGGCAATGATCGCCACCCGGTGACTGTGCCAGCCATTAACGGACACATGTCTCTATCCGGACTTTGCCAGAAGAGATCGAAAGATTTATCGTTTCTTCGCCAAGAAAACCTCAATGCATCTCTCTCTCTCTCTCTCTCTCTCTCTCTCTCTTTCTCTCTCTCTCTCTGTCCTTCGTACTTGATGCTTTCTCCCTTACCAAATCTTCCGGAGCAGTGTGTTACATATATAACCATCGGGACCATCGAAACGTCTTCCGGAAAACATATGCCCGTGTAATCGTGTTAAACAATATACTCGCCTTGAGTCGAGTAGCAGAAAAATTTCCGAGACATGATAATCCACGATTCTAACATTTTTCGCGATGGATAGTAATTATTACTTGTTCAATATTTATTCCTTACTAGTCGGAGACACACTATACTCCGATTACTTCCTATACACGAGAATCCATGATAAACTATTTAAGAAGAAATTAATTCATGATGCTAGCGATTTTGATCTACTGCACCCAGAAAAAAGTCCAGTCGATTTAACTAAATTCCTACTTAGTCCAAATGAATTTTTTTATTCGTAGGCCTGCCTAATACGACTCTATTCATTTCGACGATATTTTTTTTTTTTAATGCACCTAGTAGGAAATACATTGGGACCTAATACGCAATTTTTTTATTCAATATAAATAAATTTTTGTTCAAACTCACCAAATATGTATTGGATCGACATAATTTTTTTTTCATAATTACACAATATTTTTAAACATTTGAATTTTCGAATAAATGGGAATGTAAAATTTAAATGTACAATAACATCTCACTTCAATATCGCTATACATGTGAAATTTAAAATTTCGTAACGCTTCGTATTTTCGTTAAAGATGTATATTTGAATGAAATTTCCGTACTTCGTGATACAATAAAAATCTGAAAAAATCAAGCAACATTTGGCATGCCATGAACAACAATTATCAATAATAATATTGCCCAATAGTTATTAATAAATTGTTGATACAAATAATGTTTCAACAAGTTTTTGGTAAGTTTTTTTTTTTCTTTAACAAATCGAATGCGTTAATTTTTCTGAACGCATATGAATTGTTTCAGAATTTTCTTCCTATTTCGAAATATTATAAAAACATTCTGAAATACAAACAAAAAACTACCCATATTGTATATGTTTTTGGATACTCGTTTATCATCAGCTTTAAAAAGTTTCAAAGACGCCCGAAGAATACACAAATACAGCCATTGTGAAAATTTCGAAACGTGAATTTTAAAACGGAGACAAAATTTTGAAAAAATTCATATGCGTTCATAAAAATTAACGCATTCGATTGGTTCAAGAAAAAATAGCTTATTGAAAAATTGTTGGATAATTATTTGTTTAAACAGTTTGTTAATAACTTTTAGGCAATATTATTATCGATAATTGTTGTTTATGGCATGCCAAATGTTGCTAAATTTTTGCAGGCTTTTATTGCATCAAGAAGTACGGAAATTTTATTCAGATACAATTTTTGGCTGCAAGCTATGGCATTACATCCTTAGGAGAAGGTAAGAGAAATATGAGGACCTTCTTGACCACCTTTATTTCATGCATGTTTATTTTCATGGCTTCCTCATAAAGGAAGCTTGACGACAGACGGAAACAAATGAGGAAGCTATGTGCAAATTTCCAATTTGCACGATTTATTCATGATTTCCATAAAATTTAAATATTCTACGATCTCTTCCTGCTCATTCAATATCAATTATTCATCACCTCATGCATTTGTGCGAAGTTTCATCTAGATATTACTTGCAAAATTACGAAAGCTGAAACGCTGATAATAAATTTTTGAAAATTTCTACATTTTTTTTCAGCCTAACCCCTCATGCAATTTTTCCAAAATTCTATATTGTTTTTCCTTGGTATTGAATGTGTCAGTATATAACAATTCACCTCGATAGATGCAAAATTACGAAAGTTACAGAGCCTACTAATTTTTTGCGAAAAATAATATTTTTTTTTAAACCAAACCTCTTGAGCAAAGCTTCCCACATTCGATCCAAATAGTTCTTATTATAAAGTGTATCTACACATAAGATTTCAGGGTGCCAACTGCAAAACAGCTGCTTAATTACGAAAGTGTTCACAAGCATTTTTCTGGAAATGTCTAAATTTTTTTTACAACATACCTCTCTACCGTTTTTCACCAAATTTGACCCTAACAATTCTTATCATCGAGTGTATTTGTGCAAAAAATTTTAGCCCGACACTTGCAAAAATGCCAATGTAGGAGCGTTAACAAAATTTGTTTGAAAATTTCAAATTTTTTTTTGAAATGAACCTCTTAAGCAATTTTTCTGAAATTCAGTATTATTTTTCGTTTTCATTGAATGTATCATCACAAAAAAATTCAGCTCAATACATGCAAAATTGCAAAAGTTAGAGAACTTTCAAATTTTTTGCGAAAAATTAACACTTTTTTTTAAACCGAACTTGTTGGGCGATTTTTCCCAAATTCAATCCCAACCCTCCCTATTATAAAGTGTATCTGTACATAAAATTTCAGAGTGATAACTGCAAAATTACAAAAGTTAGGCGACCCACAAACATTTTACAAAAGATTTAAAGTCCCGCCAAATTGACAATTATTTTGCAATTTAAACGAAATAGGGACGAGTATAGGGACATACATGGTCTACTTGTATACGAAATTTCAAGTCGATCGCTCAAACCATTCTCAAGATATATTCATTTTAAGGAAAGCACAAAGCGTACACACACACACACACACTTACATACATACACACATACATACGTCCGGACATTTTTTCTAAATGTGTTTTTTGGACGTTTTGGGACATTTTGAACATACTGACATGAAAATCTCAAAAAAAATTTTTTTCATGAAAACAAAGCTTCCTTTATGAAGAAGCAAAAAGACCCTTTTTTATGGGAATCCTTTTTGGATTCGACCATCTTGCGTTTTGGCGCCAAGTGCTAAATATCCATACTAAAAAATAAGCATATGTAACATAAACGAACTTGGAAACCTTTAAGGCGTCAGGGGGAAAGTTCGTTTGTTCGAGAGCATCCGCCTGGGAGCCACCTGGCGGATTTTTGGGGTACTGACAAATCTGCAGATATGATCGTATGAGCATTCAAAACAAAAATTTATTTGATTAAGCTATGTATTTTTCTTGGGTGAACAAAAAATTTGGATATGATTTATCCACTGCAGATGGTATCGAATTGACGCAGCTTTTAATTAATCGTTGTTGCGGATAAATACATAATTATATTTAGAACAAATAAATATATATTGAAAGAAAGATATAGTTGATTCTAATAAAAAACATTGAACTAACGAGTTTAGTAAGTTCAACTGCAGATCTTTATTGCGGGTGAATAGGTATTTAGCAACAACGAATAGAATTTTTCATCAACGCCTATTTCTGGATGACAGTAAATTCAAATGATGGTACATTGTGTAACAAGGCGGGGAAGTGGGACTTTTCACGACAAGCGAGAAGTTTTCAGTACGAGGCGTAAGAAGGACCCCCCTCCCCGTTGCACACGATACTTTATATAACAAAACCACGTTTCCGAGCTCCACAACAGCCGAATAATTATTACACGATACCTTATTAAAACCACACCTTCGAGTAATGTTAGTTCTGATACTAGCTATACACCCAATTTGCACGGAGAAGTTGTGACGCACATTTGTGTGAGGCACGTTTGTGTAACGCACGCACGAGCAGGGGGTCCGCGGGGTGGCAGCGGCAGAGCCTCTTCTGGGGGTGCAGGGGGCGAAACCCTCCCAGAGGCAGCAAAACTAGTTTTTAAACGTAATTATAAATTATCGTAATTACAAGATATTTACATGACAAGTTTTTCTATTTTATTATTCACTCCTGATTTATCACGACAGTAGAAAACGTTAAAAAATTGAGACCATTACATCAGAAACAATAAAATCAGATGCGCAATCAAGATCGGATATCGGCGCAAATTCGATAACGATAATTGTACTGTCGTAATAAATCAGAAGTGAATAATAAAATAGAAAAACTTGCCATGTAAATATCTTGTTACTTCGTTCCTTTACAACGGCGTACGAAAATCAGCAGGATGCGTGAGAAATGCCTATATGCGCCACTGTACTAGAAAAAGTGGACTCCACAACTGCTCAGCGCCAGGGGGTACAAGCCACCATAGTAAATGTTGAGGCAAAGTTTGCGCTGGTGGCGCTCGTAGTAGACGGTTAGAAAACTAATGCCTATGACATATATATACAGATTTACCCTCTCTCCACGGCCCCCGAAGCAGGTTCATTATTATTATTATTTCATTTTAAATGTCCCAGGATACAAAAATATAATAAAAATGCCAGTATATTTGTGTTTTAATATATTTTAAATATTTTGTATAATTATTCATCTCAATATATGACTATTTACAACATTCATATTTACACATCGAAATATTTAACAAGCTTTGAGATAAAAAAAACACACTTAAAAATTCTTTTTCTATTCAGGTATCACAAAAAATTAATCAGCTATAACTTTGCAAAGTTTTAACCACATAATCAGATCTTACATCACACATTTAACGAGTTTTTATGTAAAAAATAAACTTAAAAATTGTTTTTCTATTCGCGCATCACATAAAATTAATCAGTAATAACTTTGCAAAGTCTTAGCTGCACAATCAGTTTTTCCATTACATATTTGATAAGCTTTCATGTTATAAAGAAACTTAAAAACGTATAATATAAAATTATTCAGCTATAACTTTGCGAAGCTTTAACCACACAACCACTGTTTACATTAAATATTTAACGAGCTTTTATATGTAAAACGAACTTATAAAATCTTCGTCTATTTGCGTATCACATAAAATTAATCAGCTATAACTTTGCAAAGTTTTAACCGCACAACCAGCGTTTACATCAAATATTTAACGAGCTTTTATATATAAAAAAATATTAACATATTTCGCCAAAATTTATTTTTGTTCGAAGTGAACCGAACACAAATGTCGATTTGTCACATGTACCGGAGAAACATTCAGCAGCTTAGGATTCGCACTTGCAGCAAGCCACTTTAAAAACCGATCAAACTCAGTCATGGGATTTGGGAATTTGAAGAAGCGTGTAGCCTCCGACGATCATCCCGCTACCAAACACTTCCTCGACATAGCTGTTACAAACAAAAAGTAGAAAGGATTTTTTTAGGATCATAATACTTATAAAAATAGTGCAGTCCACTTTCAATATTATATATTTGCTTAACTTAACGGTTGAGAATTCAACTTAAGATCAAAATACGAGAAGAGGTTATCTTAATAACAAAACGGGATATACTTACCTTGCTTCGGTGAAGATCAAAAATGATTATTAAAACGATCGCCCAATACGATGCACTCAACTTTTCTGCAAACTGCACAATATGTTTGCAAAAAGATAACCAAAAACAGTCCAAAAAACACACTCATAGACACACCCGAGCTCACTATGAAGACGCGCAACTGCACGCAACAAACCTAGGTGGCGGAAATTTCGTTGCCATGGATACCGTGGGTCAGTGCGTGCGAGCGAGATGAAAAATCGACGCAATGGCTTATGGGTAGCGACACTAGCGCTCCTAGTAGACGGTTAAAGCGAAACTTTGCCTCACTCATCCCCATCTGTGCTTGTACCCCCTGCACAGCGCTGCTCAGCGAACACTCCGTCTCGACTGTCGCGAATAACCCTACTTTCGGTACAGTAAACAGTCGCGAAAAAGCGAGGAAAACGGGGTTACATTATGTAAATAAATATATTGGAATTAAATATTGCCCAAGCGTGGATAAAATGCAAATATAGTTTAAGGAAAGAAAATTTTTGTTCGATTTACTAAAAAATGATCAAATAAACGATTATAGTACCTACGACTAGATCTTTTTTCTGAGTGTAGAACCATCTCTAGGAGCATCTTTCAACCATTTTTAGTGTCGCGACCTACTAGAAAGCCAAAAAGTTGAGTGAAAAACATTGCGACCAGTTTACTATAATATTAAAGGTCTTATGTACAGATCTTTTTTTGGATAAATTCCACCTTCTTTACTCTGAGGTTGAGTAATTTGCACTATAGAAATTGATGATGAATTATGATTGTCTGAAGAATTTTTATCAGCCATACTTCTAGTGTGAAATACTTGCGATTACGGAGAAAGAAGACAAGTATATTTTTTCGTTACAAGTAATACTAAAAAGTTGCTACATTATGGATGAATTTTCGTCTAATCGGGGAATTGATAAATTTATTCTTCCGTGATTCATAAAGAAACCATATCGATCATAAATACATAGGTGCGAGCAAAAGCTATACATATATCTCGAATGGCAACGTTTTTCCGGATAAGAGAGAATGCGAGAAGGAGAAGGAGAGCCAGAGGCTCCCTTCCAGTGCTTCTGGATTATCTTTAACGGCCATTAAACGACGCTCTAAAGTTTCGAGAGTATCGGAGACGTCAGCGTCTGGTCGGTTTAGCAATGGTGCAGGGGAGGGGGCATTGGAATGGGGGAGAATGATGGTGGTCGTGGGTTTTCCCTTCAGAGTTTCCTGCGCGTCTCCTTTCAAATCTTTTATCTATATACATACCTCTGTTACATGCATATATATCGTGAGACTAAAATCAAAGGGTCGGATTTTCCGTGTGTAAGCATTCGAAATTTGCCATTTTCATTTCAATCATGCAATATAGTTATGTGCATGTTTATATACATGGATATCTGAAAGCTAAAGAATCGAGAGGGGGTCTTCCTGATCGACCGAAGGGGCCAGAGGGTAAATATCTTGCCACGAATAATCAGGATAATTAACGGATCGATTGAAAACCAAGTTTTTCTCTATATTTTCTCAAAATCTCGAATTACTGAAAATTTTCAGCTTTTAAAAATTTTTGAAAAACTTACCAAAAGTAAATAATAAATTACCTATGATCTAAAAAATAAAAAAATTATTTTTTCGGTTAAAAAAATCATAGCTGAAAAATATGGAAGTTATTTATTATTTAATGAATTTTTAATTAATATATATATATATATATATTTATGTTTAAACAACATTAATTATGATTTATTATAGTTGTTTAAAAACTTCACAAAATTAAATTTTTCAAATGAAAGATTAAATTACGTGAAGAATATAATGAATTACTTTTTACAATAATCACAAATATATTCATCAGAATAATCTTCGACTACCTGCACAGGAATCATGAGACCACCCCTTACAATTTTTGCACTGAATCCATGATATCTTGGACTCCGAGTAAAGTCCATTACAATAAAGACAAAGACAATCATTATTTTCAACTGTTAAACAATTCTTTTTTTCTTTTATGTGATACATTTTTTTCCAAATGTGTGATAAAAGAAAGTCTATTATTTTTTAGAGGGGGACCGACGTGCCTCAGAATTTTTTTTTTCTAATTTCGGCAAAATGTCGGTGGATTCGTTCAAGATAGAACAAAAGTAAACTGATGTGATGGTTGAAAGCCACAAAAAGTATTAACCAGCTTAGGGGGGCCGTTATGCTCCAGCCTCCTCTACACCATGTTATATTATGGGGAGAGAAATCGCCGCGTCAACAATGTTTTAGCCGGAAGTTCGACCTGTCGGGCTGGTAATCGTATGAAGGCGACCCTATAAAAGGGGCTGTCATTGATGAGAGATTTGCATCATAGAGAGAGGATGAGAGTGGGAAATAATTTGGTGAATGACCACATAGATACGCTGGTCAACAAAGTGGATGATGATCGTCCGAGTGGAGGTGGTTTTCTGTTCTCTGATGACGTACGTGTCTTCTGTGTATGGCTACTGGACGACAACACTTCTTCTTTCTCTTTTAATACCCTCCCTATCACTTCTGATCCCTTTTCTACGGAGTTGACGTCGATAAATGGAACACGCGCACCTATTCCATTGCATTCAACAATTGTTATGCAAAAGTGGCGAGCTTATGCACGATGTGGAGCAATTCAGCAGTCGGTTGAGCACAATGGGCCATATAGATTTCAGAGACGTACGTTCTCTCTTTCTATATAGTTGTATATGTATATGTGGGGGTGTTTATATACATGGGGCATTCCAGGTCAAATCACGTGGTTATCGGCCTGACCTCCTCGGTTCAGTTGATTAATTTTTTTTTTTTTGCATATTTTGGTCCAAAAAGAAGATACTGTTTTTTTCAGATTTTTATCACTTGTTTTACCCCACAAAATAATTTTTTGTCTATAAATTTGAGTAAAAATGAATGTGGACCAGGTTTAAAAGTCTGATTTTTTTTTCATAATATCTATAACTGAAAAGAAGTTTTTTCATCAGAGTTTGAGAGTGGGCCGAGAATAATTCATATATATTTTTAGCTAATGAAAAAAAATTTGTTTACAAATTTTGTAAATTAAATGTTTCAATGATGGTTCCCTATAGAAAAAAAAACAAAAACAAATCGTATCTTGGTTCAAAAAAAGATATTTCCTATATTTTGATAATATATTTTCTGTATTTCGATAATAGATTTCACAAAATCGATTAATTATGGCAATAAAAAAATGTATTACTTTTTGGACGGAGCACCGCAGCCACTTTTTGGACGGAGCCACACTGGGGTTTGCGGGACCCCATTCAGGTTTTCAATCATAACTCCCAGTAAAATAGTCGTATTTCGATGAATTTTTTTCATATGGATAGCCAATTAGTCCAGAAATCTATCTATGCATTTAACGGATTGTCAAAGTTAAGAACTTCTGAGATATACTCGTATAAAAAATTTGTTCTCTCGAGAAAAGTGAAAAAATTTTGACTTAGGTTTTTTTTTTCAAAAATTCAAATCTTCTTTCCTAATCGACCGAATTTGAAAATTCTTTGAAATTATGAAGGAACACATTCGAAATCATGAGAAAACATGTGGCGATAAAATATTCGAAAGGGTGTAGCCGGATAAGAATGGTGAATCGGCGACCAGCGAATTTTGTGTTGCCGATTTTTCCCAAAGTTCCTAACCTAAAAAAACAATTTTGTGCAAAATTACAGTTTTCTACATCGATGCCGAGGGGTTTTCCTGCAAAACAAGTGTTTTTTTTTCGATTTTTGCATATTTTAAAAACCAAGGGGCGACCAAAAAGTCTTAAAAAATTCTGAAAAATCAAAAACATGTCAAAGTTTATGAAATTTTTTTTCTTTTTTTTTTTAAATGCTAAATTCTATTTTTAATCATCAAATCTTCTTTTAAAAACATTATTTTGTAGCCAAAAGATTTTTCTACTATCATGACAAAAATGGACATGATTTGAATTTTCATTCCCTACATTTCAAAAAAATGAATTCCCAAAATTCGACCTGCAACACATTGAACAAAAATAAAAACGACAAAATTTCTCATTTTTCATTGGAAATCCATACCTAAATCATTCTTAAGGTTCAATTAATGGGTGATCATGGCTGGAATAGTTGTGAGACATAATAAATAGATGTAAAAAATACGATTTTATTGCTAATTTTGGGTTATTTACCCCTACTAGATAGTAGGGGTGAATAGCAATATAGAGATACATTGCAATAGTAGCAATATAGATATATTGCTACATATTAGTCTTCATCGCTATCCCTGTTGATCATGGCATTGACCTCTTCAACATCGAGGAGTTCTGTTTCCTATTTTCCAGTCATGAGCACCAATTAATTCAACCGAAAGCATGATTTATTTATGGATTCCCAATGAAAAATGAGAAAGTTTTTTCCAAAGTTCCTAACTTAAAAAAACAATTTTGTGCAAAATTACAGCTTTCTATATCAATGCTGACGGAACTTGCTGCTAAAAAAACGTGTTTTTTCAATTTTTGCTTTTTTTACATACCAAGAGAAGACCGAAAAATCGTAAAAAATTCTGTAAAATAACAAACATGTCAATGTTCAGAGGGGAAAAAATTCTTTCTTTTAAATGTTAAACCTTATTTTTAATCATCGAATTTTCGTTAAAAACGTTATTTTGTAGCGAAGCGATTTTTCTATTATTATGACAAATATTGACATGATTTTTCTCTTATTCCTTACTTCAGAAAAAAATTCCCGAAATTCTACCTGCAACACATTGAAAAATAAACAAAAAGTCAACATTTCTCATTTTTCATTGGAAATCAATAAATAAATCATCCTTTCGGTTTAATTAATTGGTGCTCATCGCTGGAAAATAGGAAACAGAACTCTTCGATGTTGAAGAGGTCAATACCATGATCAACAGGGATAGCGATGAAGACTAATATGTAGTAATATAGATAGTAGGGGTGAATAAACTAAAATTATAATTTTACGAAAAAAACCTTTCTGTGAGAGTAACAAACTTTCGGCTTATGTGACTAGTTGTAATACTCAGCGGCAATAATAGTAATAAAATCGGATTGTTTACGTCTATTTTTTATGTCTCACAACTACTCCAGCCATGATCACCCATTCATTGAACCTAAAGAATGATTTTTGTATGGATTTCCAATGAAGAATGAGTAATTTTTTCGTTTTTATTTTTTTTTCAATGTGTTGCAGGTTGAATTTTGGAATTTTTTTTTTTTGAAGTAGGGAATGAAAAGTCAAATCATGTCAATTTTTGTCATAATAGTAGAAAAATCTCTCGGCTACAAAATAATGTTTTTAAAGAAAGATTCGATGGTTAAAAATAAAATTTAGCATTTAAAAAAAAGAAAAAAAAATTCCATCAACGTTGACATGCTTTTAATTTTTCAAAATTTTTTATGATTTTTCGGTCGCCCTTTGGTATTTAAAATATGCAAAAATCGAAAAAAACACTTTTTTCAGCAGGAAGACCCCTCGGCATCGATGTAGAAAGCTGTAATTTTTCACAAAATTATTTTTTTAGGTTACGAACTTTGGAAAAAATCGGCGAACCAAAATTCGCTGGGGGCCGATTCACCATTCTTATCCGGTTGCACCCTTTATCAACAAAACTGCAAGGGGTAAGAATGACGAATTTTCAACTTTTCATCGCTCTTGTGTTTTGATTGAGTGACAACTGGAGGGCATTTGCGCTGCTACAATGGGGAAGTTTTGATGGGGTTTTTCAGGCCCTAGTGTGGTAAACTAGGGTAAAACTGGTCCAAATTCATTTCTACTCAAAAGTTATGGAAAAAAAAAATAATTCATGGGCTAAAACCAACGATAAACATCTGAAAAAATAACTTTTTTGTTGGGACTAAAATATGTCCAAAAAAAATTTGTCAACTGAATCCGAGGGGGTCGGGTCGATAACCACGTGAGTTGACCTGGAATGCCCTATATATGTATAGGTATATATAAAGATCGAAAAAGTGTATATATACGCAGAGAATGCAAATTTTCGTCGTTTGTCGCCGGACTGGCCCGACAAAAACAATAAACGAGAGCGATTGCATGTGTTCATACGTCGATGGACTCATAACAATATCCAACAGCAATGGGAATCTCTCACTCTCTCAGTTTTTGCACGAACCAGCAGAGGACGATTGTGTCACTCTCCGCTATATCTGTTTTTCATATGTGCTTTTACTCTCTCGTTCTCTCTTTCTGTCTCTCTATCGCTCTCACGCAGCTTCCCATTATTTAGCACCACCGAATTGTCCGTTTGGGCTTCATAGAGATATATTTATGGGTAAGCACGTATATTTTGTTGCTGACTGATCGTCCATGAATTTACGAGCAGCATGAACACTCACTTGACTCTTTTTCGACCGGAACTCCGAAAATTCATTCTCATCGTATATTTCTCGTTACTTTGACTCTTTTTGTTCTCACTCCCGAATCGTTTTTCATCCCTCGTATAATCTTTGGTGGTGCATGTATATGTGTGTTTTTATTTAATTTTTTTTATTCCTCCAAGCTTCCGGATACGACGGTTTTTTTTTACACGGAAAGCATTTTTGGAAAATTGACAAAAACGTGCTGGTTGTAAATATGATAAAGCTGTAAATTTTTTTCGTATCTCCATAGGAAGAATGACAAAATTTATGGGAAATAGCATCCATATGAATGACTTATATGAAAATAAAATATTTGTATGAAAATATGTTCCACCGACTCAATTTTTTAAACTCTTATATACGATCGATACATTCCTAGTACATATACTCTGGATTAGGCTGTTTCAAAAAAAAATTTATTTTATTTTCCATGCTCCAACCCCCCGAAACTTGACTTTTTATAGAAAAAAAGATCCTCGCGAAGTCGAGGCTCTGTGGCTCAAGTGGAAGCCGCCCCTCATTAGACGTTTCTAATTATAACAGCCAATTAACGTCCTTTTCGGAAGTAAACATTTGAAACCATGGGGATTACATTTGGAGTTGAGAAAAAAAACATCTCTTTGAATAAAACAATTCGACAGAACTAGCTGATGCGCAGGGTGTTTGAATCAAGATAAAAAATGATCACGAAAAAACAAATTTTACGTGATTCGAATCGTTCATAACCATTTTTAGTCGGAAAATTAAATAAAATGGATCTTAACTTTTATTGAGAATACAATGGTATAAAAAAAAATCAACTGAAAATTGTTTCTAATTTTAAAAAAAATCCGAATTTGGGAATAAAAATTGTTTTCTTCAAAGAGACGTTTTTTTCCCAATTCCAAATTCAATCACCATGATTTCAAATGTTTCCTTCCAAAAAGGACGTTAATTGTCTGTTAAGGATGCTTTGCCCCTACCGTCCCAGCCAAAAATTTTATCTGATCGAAATTTCCGTACATTGTGATAAAATAAAAATCTGAAAAAATGTAGCAACATTTGGAATGCCATAAACAACAATTATCAATAATAATATTTCCCAAAAGTTATTAATAAATTGTTCAAACAAATAATTATTCAACAATTTTTGTACAAATTATTTTTTTTCCTTGAACAAATCAAATGCGTTGATTTTTCTGAAAGCATATGAATTTCTTCAGAATTTTCTCTCTATTTTAAAATTCCAGTTTTAAAATGTTTAGAATGCTGTATTTTTATGCTGTATTTACCCAGCAAACACAGTTCCGAAATAGTTACGAAAATGTTACGTAACGTGTGTTACATTGGACATAACATTTATGTCACAAACTCCGTGAATGAAGCAGAGTTTGTTCTCAAATATGTCATCCTATAAACAAGTCACAGATACGAAACATCTACGAGGAATAATAATGAAATAAACTCATACCCAGGATGTAACATTTTCAGCTCATAGATGTAACAAACTCATCACATAGCCATAACAAACTCAGATAATAGATGTAACAAACTCAGATCATAGTTGTAACAAACTCAGCTCATTGATGTAACTCCTACGAAACGAAACGTAACCCTGGTGCATAATACTCGTAACAATGATGTCAATGTGATTTCGTGGTTACAGGTAATTTACGTATATACATATTTTATCAACAAATTACAAGAAATTTATGTATTTCCAACCTACATATTAGGTTGGAATTTTATTTTTATTTTAACATTTGAAAAGTACATTTTAATTATAATTTATAATTTTTGTAGAATACCTACAAATATGATGTATCGTCCACCATTTGAGGTACCAAATGAACAATTTTTTGGGACTAGTTAGAACCCTCAAGGTGCACCGGTGTCCTGAAAAGCCTAGTTTTGAGTTTTTATACTCTACGCTGATAAACTGCTGGCGACGTCTCATTTCCTTTGTAAACTTTTTCCCACGGGATGAGCGTGGCACATTTTGATTAAAGTCAAAATTGTGACCAGGACAATGCCTGGAAAGTTCAAAATAGGCTAACAATTTCAAAGCAGGCCTGCAACTCTGAAATAAAGAGCAGAAAACATGTGTCATGCTCATCTCATGGGAAAATGAGTTACGAAGGAAATGAGACGTCGTAGAACAAAATCTGTCTATCAATTCTTTCTGAATCATGCGCAGAGTATAAAAACTCAAAGCTAGGTTTTTACACAGAGTGTAAAAACTCAAAACTGGGTTCTTACACTCTGCGCATGATGCCGAAAGAATTGCTGGATAGATTTTGTTCTACGACGTCTCATTTCCTTTGTAACACTTTTTCCTATGGGATGAGCGCGGCACATTTTGATTAAAGTCAAAATTGTAACCAGGACAAAGTCTGGAAAGTTCGAAATAGGCTAACAATTTCAAAGCAGGCCTGCAACTCTGAAATAAAGAGCAAAAAACATATGCCGTGCTCATCTCATGGGAAAACGAGTTACGAAGGAAATGAGACGTCGTAGAACAAAATCTGTCTATCAATTCTTTCTGAATCATGCGTAGAGTGTAAAAACTCAAAGCTAGGTTTTTACACAGTGTAAAAACTCAAAACTGGGTTCTTACACTCTGCGCATGATTCCGAAAGAATTGCTAGATAGATTTTCTTCTACGACGTCTCATTTCCTTCGTAACACTTTTTCCTATGGGATGAGCATGGCACATTTTGATTGAAGTCAAAATTGTGACCAGGACAATGCCTGGAAAGTTCAAAATAGGCTAACAATTTCAAAGCAGGCCTGCAATTCTGAAATAAAGAGCAAAAAAAATGTGCCGTGCTCATCCCATGGGAAAATGAGTTACGAAGGAAATGAGACGTCGTAGAACAAAATCTGTCTATCAATTCTTTCTGAATCAGCCGCAGAGTGTAAAAACTCAAAGCTAGGTTTTTACACAGAGTGTAAAAACTCAAAACTGGGTTCTTACACTCTGCGCATGATTCAGAAAGAATTGCTAGATAGATTTTGTTCTACGACGTCTCATTTCCTTCGTAACACTTTTTATTATGGGATGAGCGCGGCAAATTTTGATTAAAGTCAAAATTGTGACCAGGACAATGCCTGGAAAATTGAAAATAGGCTATCAATTTCAAAACAGGCCTGCAACACAGAAAGAAAGGGCAAAGAGAAATTAAGCGAACGTGCAACGCGAATAAGGTTATAAACCGAGTAAGGGAAATTCCTGGGTGTTTTTCCATCACGGCAAATACCCATATAACTTATTTTTTTCTTTTAAATAAAGGGATCACATTAAACTTACCTCTTGCAATGTATGCTGTATTATTCTGGTTTATTCTGTATTACGCTGGATTATTCGATATCACCTCCTTGTACTTTACACTCACATATTGTTTACGTTCCTTAATCGACATAACCTTAAAATGTGAGGACATTTCTCGTAATATATGATACGTATATGTTGCGGATTTGTTACAAGAAATGACTTGTGACAATTATGTCACACATTATACATAATCGCTACGTAGCCTATACTACGAGATTATAATATCACCAATATCTATAATTGTTACAGCAATGTTCTATAATTGTTACGGATTTGTTACAAGAAATGTCTTATAACATTTATGTCACAGTGTGACATATTTGCTACGTAGCCTATACTACGAGATTATAATATCACTAATGTTCTATAATTGTTACAGCATCGACTCGTAACAGTTTGACAAGTTTACAGTACATGTAAATATCTCGTATAAGAGTGACGAGATCTTGACGTATCAATGTTACGTATTTGTGATGTCTATAGTTTTTCGTAATTCCTACATCTTCCATTGACATCCTTACTACATATCGTCAGGACGTATTATATACATCTCGTTTACGTGCGTTATGAAAAATTTACGAATTTGTGATGAACATTATATGACGTAGTTATTACATTTCAATTATACGTAAATGTTTCGTAAATCATCCAAGTGTGTTTGCTGGGTATATATGTATTTTTCGCCCTAGTGTTTTGGAAACTTTTCAACGCTGATGTTAAACCTGAATGCAAAACGCATACAAAATTGGCAGTTGTTTGTTTGTATTTCAGAATGTTTTTTATAATATTCCCAGCAAACACACTTGGATGATTTACGAAATATTTACGTATAATTAAAATGTAATAACTACGTTATATAATATTCATCACAAATTCGTAACTTTTTCATAACGCACGTAAACGAGATGTATATAATACGTCGTGACGACATGTAGTAAGGATGTCAATGAAAGATGTAGAAATTACGAAAAACTATAGACATCACAAATACGTAACATTGACACGTCAAGATCTCGTCACTCTTATACGAGATATTTACATGTACTGTAAACCTGTCAAATTGTTACGAGTCGATGCTGTAACAATTATAGAACATTGGTGATATTATAATCTCGTAGTATAGGCTACGTAGCAAATATGTATAATGTGTGACATAAATGTTACAAGTCATTTTTTGTAACAAATCCACAACATATACGTATCATATATTACGAGAAATGTCTTCGATCATTTTAAGATTATGTCTATTAAGGAACGTAAATAATCGGTGAGTGTAAAGTACAAGGAGGTGAAATCGAATAATCCAGCGTAATACAGAATAAACCAGAATAATACAGCGTACATTGCGAGAGGTAAGTTTAATGTGATCCCTTTATTTAAAAGAAAAAAAATAAGTCATATGGGTATTTGCCGTGATGGAAAAATACCCAGAAATTTCCCTTACTTGGTTTATAACCTTATTCGCGTTGCACGTTCGCTTAATTTCTTTTATATCGCTCAGTACAATAATAGACGCTTTTACGTCCGCATGTGGACGTGAAAACGTCCATATTGCACCTCGTGATATAAAACATCGTACATCACTCGGCGTAAAAACATTTTCTGATGAGTGTGAGTTTGCAGAACGAGCCGAAGGCGAGTCCTCGTGATGTAATGTACTATTCCGATACAAGTAATTAATCTGTAAAATCTTAGTCCCTCAGAACAATTATGCTTCAAGAAAAATACGTTTAAAGGGGTTTGAGTCAGCGTCGAAACGGCGATTTTTAATTATTATTTATAATTTTTGTAGAATGCCTACAAATCTGATGTATCGTCCATTTGAGGTATCAAATGAACTAGTCCCAAAAAATTGTCCTGAAAAGCCTAGTTTTGAGTTTTTACACTCTGCGCATGATTCAGAATAAACCACTGGACAGATTTTGTTCTACGACGTCTCGTTTCCTTCGTAACGCTTTTTCCCACGGGATGAGCACAACACATTTTATGTGCCCTTTCTTTTATAGTTGCAGGCCTGTTTTAAAGTTGTTAGCCTATTTCTAACTTACGAGGCATTGTCCTTGTCACAATTTTGACTTCAATCAAAATGTGCCGCGCTCATCCCATGGGAAAAAGTGTTAAGAAGAAAATGGGACGCGTAGAACAAAATCTGTCTAGCAATTCTTTCTAAATCATACGCGGAGTGTAAAAACCTAGTTTCAAGTTCTTACACTCTGCGCATGATTCAGAATAAACCACTGGACAGATTTTGTTCTACGGCGTCTCATTTCCTTCATAACGCTTTTTCCCACGGGATGAGTAAGGCTTATTTTCTTGCTCTGTCTTTCAGAGTTGCAGGCCTGTTTTGAAATTGATAGCCTATTGTCAACTTTCCAGGCATTGTCTTGGTCACAATTTTGACTTTAATCAAAATTTGACACGCTCATCCCATAGGAAGAAGTGTTACGAAGGAAATGAGACGTCGTAGACGAAAATCTGTCTAGCAATTCTGTCTAAATCATGCGCAGAGTGTAAGAACCCAGTTTTGAGTTTTACACTCTGTGTAAAAACATGCCCGCTCCTATGTATATGAAGCGCTGTACGAATCTATATAATATATTTGAATGTGTAATAAAAATAATGTTTCTCTCTTTTTTAGAAGCTGCGAAACGGTCTTACGCCTGCACTGACAAGTTTTTCGAGGAGGAAGGGAAAGAGTGGTTCCGGTAGGAAACACACAAATTTGCAAGACTTGAAAAAAAAAAATATCTGAGGCAACGCGCGACTTCTAATTTGTTTGCTCACATACACATACATATTTAATCAACATCTTTTATTTACATATCTGTCACACATATTTAACTTTTGCAAGGTAGATAAATTCATTTTTTTCACATTCTAAGAATCTAATAAGACTACCAAAAATATTATTCATTTTCATTTTATTACCAAAAAGTATTATTAAATGCGTAACAAAAAATAATACTATGAGATGTAACGTCTGTGATGATTATGATACCATAAAAATGTACTAAGATGAAGATAAAAATGTCCTTTTCAAATGTTGAAATAAAAATAAAATTCCAACCTACCCACACAACAATAATACGTCCCAAGGACGTCTTTCGGACATCACGTCAATTGTCCCGTGATGGTAATAGAATGGTCCCATGGGATTCCCATGGGCCCTAAAGTGTCCGCAGTGATTACCGGAATGAGATCGTTTCATTGTCGTCCCGGAATGTCTTCGGGACGTCTCTTGGACTGCAAACACAGCAGAGTAGAGATATCGATAGAATATTATCAAGACTTCTTAAAGACGTCACCAAGATATTACAGAATTATTAGACACAGCAATAATACGTCCCAAGTACGTCTTTTGGACATCACGTCAATTGACTCAATTGTCCCGTGATGGTAATGGGATGGTCCCATGGGATTCCCATGGGCTCTGAAATGTCCGCAGTGATTACAGCAACAGGATGGTCCCACTGCCATCCCGAGATGTCTTTGGGATGTCTTCAGGACGTCTCTTGGACTGCCAACACAGCAGTGGATAATTGTTTTTATTTCGATTTAATATTAATTAATTTTAATTAATAAAATTTCAATAAAATGGGTACAGTACAGAGGGAGACAGCAAGTACTCCTCGTAATATGGCCTCTTTTGAGGTCTGACTCCTTTCGGTGTCAAATGTCCGTGTTCACGCTCGGCTATATAAGCATTCTATTTGCATGACCCGTATGTGAGAGTCTTTTCCATCTCGCGGCGAGTCTGGAACTAACGTCGTAGAATGGCTGACCTCCTATAGACATCTCCAAGAGAGTCCGCTGGGATCGTCTACACACGGTTACGGCAGAATATCCTCAAGACATCCTATATTAATCTCGCGTAGAACAATGTCTTACCGATACCTCCCAAAGACATATCCAAGAGAGTGCGCTGGGATCATCAAAACACGGTTACGACAGGATATCTTCAAGACATCCTATATTAATCTCGCATAGAACAATGTCTTACCGGTACCTCCCAGAGACATCTTTAAAAGAATACGCTGGGATCGTCAAAACACGGTTACGATAGGATATTCTCAAGACATCTTATATTAATCTCCAGTAAACCAATGTCCTACTAGTACCTCCCCAAGACATCGACTAGACAGTGCGGTACGATCGTCTACACACGGTGATGACAGGATATCCTCAAGACACCTTTATTAATCTCGGGTAGAACAATGTCCTACCAGTGTCTCTCACAGACGTCTATAAGAGAGTGCGTTGGAATCGTCCAATTACGGTTGCGACAGGATATCCTCAAGATATTCTATATTAATCTCGGGTAGAACGGAATCCTGCCGGTACCTCTTAGAGACATTTCTGAGAGAGTGCGCTGGGATCGTCTAAACACGGTTACGACAGGATATCCTCAAGACATCCTATATTAATCTAGAGGAGACCAATGTCTTACTAGTACCTCCCACAGACATCTACAAGAGAGTGCGGTACGATCGTCTACATACGGTGGTGGCAGGATATCCTCAAGACATCCTATATTAATCTTGGGTCGAACAATGTCCTACCGCTACCTCCCACAGACATCTATAAGAGAGTGCGTTGGGATCGTCTAATTACAGTTGCGACAGGATATCTTCAAGACATCTAATATTAATCCTGGGTAGAACAATATCTTACTGGTTCCTCCCATAGACGTTCATAAGATGTACTAATTTGGCAGGACACGAATGGGGCTATCTCGGGATGATCCCGGGATCAATTTTGCTGTATGGGTAATATGTAGGTTGGAAATAAATAAATTTCTTGCAATTTGTTCATAAAATATGTATATACGTAAATTACCTGTAACCACGAAATCACATTGACATCATTGTTACGAGTATTATGCACCAGGGTTATGTTTCGTTACGTAGGGGTTACATCAATGAGCTTAGTTTGAGCCAACTATGATCTGAGTTTGTTTCATTTATGTTCTGAGTTTGTTATGGCTATGTGATGAGTTTGTTAAATCTCTGATCTGAATATGTTACATCTTGGGTATGAGTATATTTCATTATTATTCCTCGCAGATGTTTCGTGTCTGTGACTTGTTTATAGGGTAATATATTTGAGAACAAACTCTGCCTCATTCACGGAGATTGTGACATCAATGTTATGTCCAATGTAACACACGTTATGTATCATTTTCGTGACTTTTTCGGAACTGTGTTTGCTGGGTCTCAAAATAGAGAGAAAATTCTGAAAAAAATCACATGCATTCAGAAAAATTAACGCATTCAATTTGTTTAAGAAAAAAAAGAATCGATGGGAAAATTCTTTAATAATTATTTGTTTAAACATTTTGTTAATAATTTTGAGGCAATATTATTATTACTGATAATTGTTGCTTATGGCATGCCAAATGTTGCTAAATTTTTTCAGATTCTTATTGTATTCTCGGCTGGGACTGTAAGGGCACAGCATCCTTAAATTCGAAACGTCCAATGAGGGGCGGCTTCTACTTGAACCACAGAGCCCCGACTTCGCGAGAATAAAGTGTTTGTTATAAATTAACACCCTTGGAATACACATATAATTGGGAGTTCGTAATTCCAAAGTGTTTTATGGTGGTTTTTATAAATAATAAATGCACGAGATTTTTTCAATGAAATTCTTTTTTTATTTGAACTCATTGACTCATAGATTTTTTTCAAAAATATCCATAGACTAGATAATTGTCCCACAATATATGAGTTATTATAATTCTTTTATATATTTTAACTAAAATAAATTGATTTATAAAATCTTCTTCCAAAATGTTATCACAGCACAGCAAATAAAGCTTATATGCATTTTCATTATATCACATAAGAACTTTGGTTTCTCTGTTAAACGTTCCTCGCTTAGAATTTATCACTCAGTTTCCAGTGGAACATTCAATGTATCATTTCGCATTTTGCGTAGACTCCTAAAGTCTTCCGGCTGGGTCTCCCATCGGCTTTCATACCATCTAGCGACTACATCCATAGCTTCGAGAACTTCCAATAGTTTTGGCAAATCTGTGGCAGGATCTTCGTCGCTGCTTTTATCTTCATCCCATTCCTCGATAATTAATTGCTTGTACAGATGAGGTGTTGCAAGCTGTCGCAACGATTTCCTTGTCTGACACTTTTTCCCATGATCTGCATGAATCATCGATTCGAAGCCATTCTCCAGTTTCATCCATGGAGTATTGACTTTCAGTCGATTTCAGTTGCTTTACAAAGTTGCTCATATGTGAGTCATCGGCACAATCTTCCAGAAGAATGTTTCGCAGGAAAGTTTTCCGGTAGTTTTTTTTTCATGGCTTTAATTATCCCTTGATCCATGGGTTGGATCAAAGCAGTGACATTTGGAGGCAAGTACATCACCGTGCATCTACTGTCGATTGCATTTAAAAGATTTGCAGCCGGATGCGAAGGTGCATTATCCAATAGGAGTACAAATTTCTCGTTTGCTCCGCTCTTTCTTGATGTTACCGATGGATGAAACTCTGTTCTATACCAATCTTCGAACAGTGATCGATTGATCCGAGTGCTTTTCTGGCTCTTATAATCACTGGTGAATTCACGGTGCTTTTGGAGCAGCGGGGGTTTTTCGATTTTCCAATCACCAGTTGCTTTATTCTGTGACTGCCAGTTGCATTTGCATACGTCATAACAGTCACTCGATCCTTGAGTACTTTCTGGCCGGCTGCTGTAGTCCTTCCTGCAAGCGTACGTTGTGGCAACGATTTCTAGGGTAGACCAGTTTCATCAGCAATATATACGTTATTCAAGTCGTAAACTTCGTCAACTAATACTTTTTTGAAATACTACTTAAAATGTGCACTTTCCCCGATATCTGATGACAATTTTTCTCCTTGTATTGAGAGTTGGCGAATTCCGTGTCTGTGCTTAAACCTCATGACCCATCCTGAACTTATAGCAAAACTTTTTGCGCCTTGCAACATTTCATTGAACATGAGAGCATTTTCTTGGAGGACATTCCCGGAAGATGGTTCTCTAAGGCTCCTTTTTTGATGGAACCACTGAAAAGTTGCTTTGTCCAACAATGAATTTTCAACAGCATCCATTCTCGTTTTCTTCGGATTTCCTTATTTATTATCCAGCAATTTTGAATGTCCTCTCAGATTTCCTTTTTGTTTGGGAATGTAACTAATCGCAGCATGCGAAACCCCATATTCTGCGGCAAGAGTTTTGTTTGCTTCACCGGCCTCCAAACGTTGTACTATTTTCAATTTATCGGCAATGGATATCTGTTTATATTTCCTTTTCTTCCTTGATTTATCCATCTACAATTGTCGAAAAACCGAATAAATATCTAACAGTTTACTCAACCGCACTATTAGCAAGTTTTTATATTTTTATTTGTTAATATTTTCGTGTACGAATTTATAAATTATGCATTCCAGCTAGAGAACGTACCTTCTTCTGATAGTACATGTCGCAATGTGCAGTACTCATTATTTATATATTGTTTTGTTTTGTATGCAAACTATGATCGCCGGTATCGTGTTTGAATTTGCATACGTAGAGCTACTTTCGCCATGGCTTTCTCGACGGTACAGTGAGATGGCGCTACTATAGCTATTAGTGGTGGGGGACCCCTCACGCCGTAAAATAAGTGGCGGTCGTCAGTCCCGGCCATGTAAAATAGATGAGAGTTGACTGTACAATTGGTTTTTATTTTGTACAAGTATAACTGTTTCGGAAAGAACGGATAGTGGTTTCCGTGGCATCCATATTCCATTTTCCGGCTTATTCTTTTAGACCTCACCGGTCACGATATACGAGATACGAGTATTCGACACGCTTCATGGATAATGTATCGTCATTTTTTTTAAATACGAATATGAAGCGGTACGTATTGAAATTTCGTAAAAAAGATAGATACTTACAGATACTAGATACAACATTACCACATGCAATAGTTGCAATATTGTAATTCTGAATACAATGTTCAGAACTTCGTACGATACAAATAATAATCAGTGCGTTATTTCATACATTCATATCCTAAATCCCACATCCACACCCACGTATAAAAGCAAAGGAGCGCTCAGCGCGCGGCATATTTGTGTTTAACTATACCACTTTTGCGGTATAAATATATATGGGCCATTCCACGTCAAATCACGCGGTCATCGGCCTGACTCCCTCAGATTTTGATGTCCAATGAATTGTGGGTTTCGATTGGCCTAAAATATGACCTCGCATTTTTAGAAATTTTTATTTCATTTTTTAGGGGTTGCCCGAGCGAAAAATCATTAAATTAAGGGAAAACACAAAGAGGGGCCTTTTTCAAATTAATGATTTTTTTTTCAATGAAACTAGGGCCCAAAACAGAAATTTCCGTCATAGTTCGATAATGGGACAAAAAAAATTGCTTTTTTTTTTAAATTATAATTACTCTTTAAAAATTTTTTTAATTCATCTGGTTTTTCCGAGGTCGTCGAGGCTAATAAATTTTCGAAAGAAGTTGTCGTTTCACTCTTAAACGAAGAAAAAAATGAAGAAAATATTTTTGTCGTTGTTATTCTCACTACAAGAAACAATTAAAATAAAAAATTATAAAAATAAAGAAATTAAAAAAAAAAAATAATAGTAATTATTTTTGTCCCATTATCGAACTATGACGAAAATTTCTGTTTTGAGTCCTAGTTTCTGTGAAAATTTTTTCAATAATCTAAAAAAGGCCCCTCTTTATGTTTTCTATCAATTTGATGATTTTTCGCTTGGGCAACCCCTAAAAAATGAAATAAAAATTTCTAAAAATTTAAGGTCATATTTTGGGCCAAACGAAACGCATAATTTATTGGACATCAAAATCCGAGGGGGTCAGGCCGGTGACCGCGTGATTTGACGTGGAATGCTCCATACATATCGAAAAGTTAGTACATTCTATTACGTTTCCGTCACGCCATCTAGTACGAAACAAAATTGTCTCCTGGCAACACTGCCTTTGCTCTCGTCTTTCGCCTGGACAACATCCAGCCGTCGCTATCGGCGTGCCCAAGGACTCCGGCCTACCAACGGCTTCTGCTCCCGCATCGTCATCACCGCTCTTCTCAGAGCGCAAGCACTGGTTCTTCTTAGAACCCCCCAAGGAACTATCTACGTTTGCTCCTCCCCCCTTTTTCTCCTTCCTCGCCGGCGTGTGTGTCAGTCCCATACTCGTGCTCGTGTCGGACTCGTCCTCCTGGTACTTTCCTCTTATTCTCACTGGCGTGTGTGTCAGTCCCATACTCGTGCTTGAGTCGGACTCGTTCTCCCGGTACTTTCCTCTTATCCTCACCGACGTGTGTGTCAGTCCTATACTCGTGCCTGATTCGGACTTGTCTTCTCGGTGCTTCCCTCTCATCCTCACCGGCGTGTGTGTCAGTCCTATATTCGTGCTCGCGTTGGACTGGTCCTTCCGGTCCCCTCCCCACTCCTTGCTTAATTCTCTCTCTTTCTCTTCTACCTCTCCCCCCGCATTGACCCGGACTCCCCTCCTTGAGTTTCCCCCTGTTGTCAGATTATTTAATTAAAAGGTAAAACTAAATTATTAAATTAAGAAATTTAAAAGTCTACATGTATGAAGTATCCAATTTCTGAAATAAAATTATATTCAATTCTCTATATACAGGGTGTTAAACAACTAGATAATCTGATTAGGCTCATCATGTAGAGTGCACCAAGACAAAAATAAGCTTTTTTAAAAAATGGTTTTATGATAAAAATTGGCTTGGTTATTAACGTTTGAAGTTGACCAATGCCACTAGTGAGCCGTATGGTGAGGGTAACGGTGAAGGCGGGCGTGAGGAGAAAAACCCCCACCACGCGGCTCACCATTGGCATTCCTCCTAAATTCTAGCCGTCATTGGGCAACTTTAAACATTAATAACTAAACCAATTCGTATCGTGTAACAATTTTTAAAAAACCTAATTTTTTGTCTCGGCCCGCTCTACACGGTGAACCGGTTCAGGTCAGGTCATCAGGTTAGGTTAGGCATTAGGTTAGTCAGGTTATCTACTTGCTTAACATCCTGTATGCCCGTATACTTTATTTTCACGACGGAGATGGTGAAAAATGATGACTAAATTTGACGTTTTTCAAAAAGAGCGATTTTTCCTCGTTGTTTCGTGTCGAGTGTTGAAGAAATGGCGATGGTTCACGGGTGGCAAAAGTTGCCGGAAGCTAATGGCGAGAGAGCTTTCGCAGAGGAGTACCGGTTTGTTGGAACGTGAGCCGCAAGAAAGTGGGCGAGAAAAATGGGGTTGTGTGTGGGGTGAGGGTGAAGGGGGTGGATTGGTTAGGAAGATGGAGAGAGGCGAATTACCTGCTGGAAGCACTTCACGAGGTGTATGGCTGGCACAGACCACCATGGAGCTTTCCTTCGAACCAGCAAGCAGCTGCGGCAAAGAGTGGGCTGCAAGTTTTCTTTAGGATTTTCCTCTCTCCGAAAGCTCTCACCCCTCTCTCCGTCTCGCTTTCTCCCGCATGATCTAGTAGGCCTCGTTCTCTCGTTCTCTCGCATTCGCGGCCATTTGCTTCCCGTCGTTGGTAAATATGAGCGGTGCTTCGTTCGGACAGAGAGCGATAGGCATGAGCTTCCCTCCCGCGACAGTTTATATCCCCCGAGAGGGCTTTTGTTGCCGGCACCCCCGTACAAAATCGCGTCCGTTCTCGCGTTCGTCACATCGACATTGGACTCTGCTCGGTTGTTGGCCATTCTCACCGACTAATTCTGTGATTTCTTTTTTCTCGTCCTCGACCAGCCAAGCACTGTGAGATTTATCATCGCCGCTCACGAGGACACAGCCGAACGCCCACGCATCCCCAGAGGATGGTTGACGAAACGTTTTGATGGAAATACACCCGGGCCATTCCTTTTTTTCTTCCCTCGGGGGTGAGAAACGAGTGGGGACAAGGGGTTTTTCATCTTCCCTCGGCAATCAAGGTCTATGGCCCCACGCTATCGTTCTTCCTCTAGTCCTCCTCTTGCCATGAGGCCCCTCAACGCAATCTTGTAAAAGATGCTTGTTATACGAGCGGACCAACGAAATGACGGATCCTAAGTCCTCCTTCACCCGCAGCCCTTTTACCCTGACGAAGAAGAGCAAGAGACAAACTTTCGCGGTGGCTTTCTCTTATGGCCACAAAACGAGAAAAATTCTCTATGGATTTTTTTGCGGCTGATCGCAGTAGACAAGTTGACATTGTCGTTCTTCGCGAGTCGCGATTTTTTGTTTTCCCGCAAGGCTCAAAATTGTTCGGTGGCTTGAGACAATTTGATGCTGAACCGGTTATCGAAATGGTTAGGAAACGACCGGAGAAGTAGGAATCTCACTCGCAAAGGTTTCGTACAAACTTGTATGTAGATTAATTAATTATGGTTTTGATGGATAACGAATGCCGTAAATTAGCAAAGATAATATTTATTTATTTGAGAGAGAGCAGTGGCCAAGTGGCTAGAGCGCGGGTCTCGTAATCCGCGGGACCCGGGTTCGAACCCCGGCGACACCGCTGAAAAATATTCCAATTTTTCAAGTGTTTATCAGCTGCAATCCCGGTGGGTTGGGACCCCACCTTAAAATAATGGAATCCCAAAGACCTCATTGCGATGAGTGGGCGGTTAATTGTACGGTTTCGGTGAGGCCTGCCGACGCGGTTCTTATCACTCGGATGGTGGTTCACTCAACTATGCAAGCGACTGGCTCACTGGATCGCAATGGAGGAGGTAACTCCCTAACCGACCGACGATAGTCGTGCTTAAAGCGTGCTCGCATTACTACCGACGAGCGCTCAGGTAGACTTTACCGTCTGTATCAGTGAAGGTTTTTCTGCAGTTTTCCCTTCACTCTCGGCAGAATTGCGATACAGAATGGAAAAAGTGTAGGGTGCGGGCTGCAGCCCCGGCCTTACTAGGAAAAGGGGGGGATTAGTATAAAGCAATGCTGTACACTGGTAATAAACAAAATTTATTTATTTGTATATAATTCACTGTACCCTCGATCTGGGAGACCCCTCATAGGGGTAACAAATCTCGCCAAGGGCTCGACGCGCCACATTCCGAGAAAAATTCAGCAGTATGGGCGTATATAGTATATGTGGTGTTTACATTGGCTCTGTGCCAAACGTGTCGAGTTCGAAGCACTATATCTATATATATGTCTCCCGCTGAGGGCAACGAACCCCCAGCGTGTTGCTGCTATCGAGAGTCCAGTGTATAAGTACGAATAAATAGTTTTAGGTAACTGTTATATAATTAAAAATAGTTAAACAGTTAGGTAGTTGGATAGCTACTTCCACTAAAATAATCAACATTACTGAAGTTCATAAGCTATGAAAGCACCGAACATTGCCCTAATGAAAAGATAAGCCGGATTGAAGAACAAACTCAACTTTGTAGTTGGACAAATTTTCTCCTATACATCGACATAGGTCACGGACAATTCTTCAACTGCAAATGTAAATTTGTAATCCCAATAAAATATATTTTTTTTATGTGATGAACTAAAAATTAGTGTTTTTTAAAAAAATTTTCTTTCCTTGTGCTGAAATACCTTGCTTCTTGTCAAGCTTTATTATTCCAGGTCAACAAAAAGTACCCTACGGGTTTTTATTCACTTGCGAGTATCAAAACATGCGTCATAAATGGCTGCATTTCTTGAGAGCGTGTCTTAGAAGCTTGATTTTTTACAGCTTTAAGAGCTAGTCGACCTAATAGAATTTGATATTAATTTCAACTTGATACCTCTACGCGTTCCAGAAAAAAAGAGTTGACAGACTGATTGATTGATTGATTGATTATATTTTACATGCCTTGGCAAGCCTTTGGCAAATTAGTACTACAAAAGAAAATAGCATAATAGTTACAGTATTATAGTTACAGTCATAGCTTATTGTGGCCGTGTGAAGCAGAGTATGTGTAGATATATAATAGCCCAGAACAAGGTGCCCAAGGCACTCTTAACAATGATAATATGGATAGTGAGATAACTAGGCGTTTCTCATAAATTAATGAAGAATAACGCTGATAAAGCTAGATAGGTTAAAACAGTTAGTATACAGTTAGTATACATATTAGCTAGATACTCAAATCTAATTATAATGAGTACAAAATCATTGCTTAAAAGCTACGGCAAGATACGAGACGCGATAATGCGCTTGAGGATTGCATCATGAAAGGTTGTTGAGAAAGAACAAGTAAAAACTAAATATGTAGTTGAGAATGATAATAACTACCGGGCTAACAGTCGCGATCTGTAGAAAATATGTGCAAGTATAGACAAGTCTGGAACAAGTTCAAACTGGAAGAGTTCTTTATGTCCGGTGGCAGAGAATCCCAAAAATACCAGCCAGCTAGAGAAAAGGAATGAAAATAGGCTGAGGTACGGTGGTTGGGGATAAAGAACGCGGTTGGAGGTCTTCTCCGCGGACGCTCCGGATCCAAGACTGCCCTGTCGAAAAGCTCCAAAATTTAAGGTGGCGGTTTTTGATGAATGATATTCCCCATGGACATGGCAAGGAAATATTGACGTCTGGTTTTTACTGTCAACCAGCCCAACTGCGCCTAGAAGGTGTGATGTGAACATTGCGCTGAAAGTCAAATATAAAACGAATACAGCAATTAACTAGACGTTCGAGTTTTACATTCAACTCGTCCATAAGTTCATGGTAGACAAGGCAACAATAATCAAAGATAGGAAAAATTAAGGTGATGATGAGAGAGGTTTCGAGATCTCGAGAGAGGATGTTCTGGTTATGCTTTAGCTTGTGTGGGGTAAAGTGTACTTTTTGAGATATGTGGTTTATGTGAAGCTTCCAGGATAAACAACTCTCGAAGATGACTCCGAGATTACGTGCATGGTTAACAGATGGGATAGCTGTTCCATTCACAGATAATACGGGAAGTCCGTCTAGGTTAATTTTATTTATATATGCCTTTCTACCTGATATAAGGGCTTTTCATTTAGTTAAGTTTGAGACTGTTTCTTTCCGCAAAGTTGGCTATGGCTTGAACGTCTTAGTTAAGTAAATGAATTGTCTGATATTATCGGGAAGAAGAACGGCTAAGATAAATTTGCGTATCGTCGGCGAAAATCATATGTTGAGAATGGCGGAGCACTGACCCTATGTCATCGATGAACAGCGTGAAGAGAAGAGGCCCCAAATCAAAATCTTGGGGAACTCCAGTAGTTGTGGATAGCCATGAGAAACTATTTCGACAATTATCAATAATCGCCTGAGTTCTACCGGTCAAGTAGGAGAAGAGCTAATCCAAGACAGACTCCGCCAAGCCAATTCTTTTAAGTTTACATAGGACCTATAAATATGGAACCGTATCAAACGCCTTACTGAAATTGAATAGTATCAAGATACTGATTCGTCTCTGGTCTATATTTAGTCTGACATAATTTAAAACACGCAAAAGTGCAGATGATGTATAATGACCCTTGCGAAACCTTGCTTGAGTTTGAGTTTGAGAGTTGTCGTGAGTTGAATGTGTGGTTATATTCGACCCAATCCATGATTTGCTTGTGAACTAGCCGTTCAAGGATCTTGGACAGTTCACAAAGATTGGCGACCGGTGGCAGCTCTTTTTTTGCTTCTTGAGGTACGGCATCCTAAAAAGTCAAAACATCAAGGGAAACTCAGAAAAATGGAAACAACGTGACGTGGTGAAGAATTGTTTTCTTTCAAGGGTGATTTGGCTTGACAACGATAAAAACCGATTATGTCAAGATAAAATATGAAATATTATGTTTGATAAAATTATGATAAACATTATGATAAAATATGAAATTTATATTTGTAAACACCGTTTCCGTTTACCAAAATGGATGATCTGGGTCGCTTAAAGCCACACGACAAGAAAAAATATGTAATTTTCGGTCGGTACATTGAACACAGTCAGTCTTTTTTATATACCTTCATCAGGGTCACGTGTCACAACCTAGAAAAAAGCGTAAACGTGCTTACCAGGATGCCGTTCAACGGAGAAGAGTAACAGGGTGAGGGAGAGGGGGGGAAAAGAGGGAAGAGAGAGAGGGAAGCAAAAGGGAGGTTAAGGTACAGGCCCGAGACTATTCGTGAACGCTGTCTCTTGAATAAAAATCACCCTCAATGACGCACTTTACTTCAGTGCCCGAGCTCTCTCGCACTCGGATGGGGGAGCGAGAAAACAGGGTGGCTACCAACTCCCGATGGGGCAGATTTCTCTCCCTCTCTCTTGTGATAGAGCAAAATAAAAAGAGAGAGAAAGAGCAGAAGAGAGTAATAAGAGGCGCGACCACGCTTGAGAGAATCTTCTGCCTGTGACTTTTTCAGAGTGTGAGCTCTGTATATATATGGGGCATTCCAAGTGAAAACGTGGGGTCATTTCCCTCGGGTCATCAGATCTTTGCATAACTTTTTTTTCGCTTTGATTCCACTTTAAGAACAGCCCAATTTTTTTGAAAATTTTTCTGGCCAATCCTTCAGGTGGCGCGACGATCATTTTTGTGTAAAAAAGGCGCAACTGAAAAAACACCAGTTTTAAAATTCTCCAATTTTTTTCACATAATCTGAATCAAAAGTAAGTAATTTCTAGCATGATTAGAAAGTGAGCCGCGGCTGCGTTATATTTTTTTTTAATTTTCTTTTTTTCAGTTTCTAAAATAAAATAAAAAAATGGATTCCTAAAACCTCTTACGTGAGTAAAAAAATAAAATAAAACATATCTTAGCAAATTTTGATATTTGGTATATTTTTCCAAATAAATGAGAAAAATCATTTTTTTTTAATAAAATACTTCAATCAAAAGGGATAACTGATAAGAATACTAATTTTAAAATTCTGCAATTTTTTCTACAGATTCTGGGTCATAAATAATTAATATCTATCATGATTAGAAAGTGGGATGCGGCTGCCTCATATTTTTTTTAATAGTCAACTTTTTTCAGTTTTTAAAATAAAATAAAAAAATTGATTCATACCTCTTACATGAGTAAAAAATTAAATAAAAATAAAACATGTCTTGGATAATTTTGATATTTTGCCAGGATAGGTTTTATTTTTATTTTATTTTTTTAGATATGTAAGAGGTATTAGGAATTAATTTTTTTTATTTTATTTTAGAAACTGAAAAAAAGAATATTATAAAAAAAATATGGGGCAGCCACGGCCTACTTTTTAATCATGACAGAAATTACTTATTTTTGACCCAGAATCTGTGGAAAACATTGCAGAATTTTAAAAATGGTGTTTTTTCAGTTATGCCCTTTTTACATAAAAATGATCGTCGCGCCACCTGAAGGAGTGGCCAGGAAAATCTTTTAAAAAAACATGAAAATATAACATATGAACATATGAAAATATATATGAATGTATATGTGTATGTATATATGAGGCAATTCACGCCATTTCGCTCGGCCCTGACCCCGACGATTTTTAATTTTTTCCATTTTTTCTTATAAAATAGTATACTATGTAAGGAGAATTTTGACCAATTTTCAAATTTTTGTCGCATGTATTTCAGAAGTTACAATTTTTCAAAAAATCTGGATTTCAGAAATTTCGAAAACGTTCTAACTAACGTTCTCTTAAATGAATCGATATATCGAAAAATGTTAAGAGATTGATTTTTTTCATATTAGTTCACACTTTCATTAAAAAAAGGGAAAACATTTTTAAATTATCGTTATCAACATTTTTTCAGCGTGTAAGGTGAAAATTATTTTTTTTGAAGATGATTGCCATTTTTGATTTTTTTCAAAAAATTCTCTAAAACAACATGGTTAATTATATGAATTTTAATGCTAGTCCCATCGTGGGCCCGTTTTTCCTTCTATTTTTTTAAAAATAAATTCAATTTTTTTTCACGAAAATTTTGAGTGTTCTGTATGAATTACTGCAATAATTCTTATTACTAATAATACACGTAGGTAATAATTATTGTACTTATTTACAATTAGTAATTGTAGTGATAATTTTACAATTACCCATACAAAACCGAGTGTCCATTGGACGTCCATCGATCATCCATAGATCCTTAACACGTCTACATCCACGATGGATGTAATGCGGACATACATTGAACATCCATGGTATACTTTTGATTGGACAAAATGCGATGGATCAAACAGGACGTATACTGTATGTCCACAACCCGTACCATTTCTTGAGCTACAAATATACACAATACGGCCATCCATGGTATGTCCATGGGAAGACGTTAAAAAGCTTTTAATTCAGGATAGTAATTGAACATCCATTGGACGTTCCAGGTTCGTAAATGAAAATCATATTTGGAGGACGTCAATTGAACGTCTATCGGATGTTCCATATCGGATTTCATATAGACGTGAACCTAGAACGTCCAATAGATGTCCAATTTCTATCCTGAATTAAAAGCTATTGAATGTCTACCTATGGACATACCATGGATGGCCGTGTTGTGTATATTTATAGCTCAAGAAATAGTACGTGTCGTGGACATACAAGATACGCCCTGTGCGATCCATCGCGTTTTGTCCAATCAAAAGCATTCGGCCTTTCGATGTACATTCAAGTATTTCGAGCAGCTACGATATGGATACGCCGCTAGATCGTCTTATATACGTACAAATTACGTCTATCGAAGGATAACGCGGAAGTTTATTCTACGTCCACGCCACATGTTTTTGGAGCTGTGAATATATTCCGCGCGTAACCTAACAGCCAGGGGACGTCCAATAATCATATATGTTTGATGAAAATTTCATTCCGGGGAAGTCCATGGACATTCCTTAAACCACTAACAGAGATGCGAAACGGCAGCGATCTATGTGCTGAAAAAGTCTCGTATACGTACCCTTAGATAGTTTTAGACGTACCTATAAACCCCATAAAGTGAAGTTTAATGTACGTATTTAAGACGAATACCAAGTTTAATGTACGTATTTAAGACGAATACCAATGTTGCATAAGTTGCATAATAAAAATTTATCATAAGTCAAGTTAGTGTAGGTAGATAGGTAGGTAGGAGATTAGAAAAGTTAAGCAGCATTCCTTAAATCCAATACTTGGATGGGTGACCGTACGGTGAAAAATCGAAAACTATTTTTTTTTCATTTTTTTTTCTATAAAATATGGATCTCTTATAGACGCTGAGTATTATATAATCAGTAATATAAAGTTTATAATTAATTACTAATGTCTAATTAAAGGATCTAGTCCGTCTAAAAACCGTCTCAGGGTACGTATACAGGACGTTTCCAGTACATAGAACAGGTGCCGTTTCGCACTTCTTATAGAAGTTTGAGGGATACTCATGGACGTCCCTGAGATGGAGCTTTCATCCACCATGTATGAATATCGGACGTCCCATGGCTCTAATGTTCCGTGTGGGTAGTAGCCCGATCTAATATGTTGAAGAATTATTTTTCCATTACTTTTCTATAGAAGAAACGTATGCATGATAGGAGAATATATGAATGAAACACTTGCATATTTTTTTATCTTGAGAGAGTTCCAGATATTACTTTTCCTACTCGTTTAAAAATTTTACACAATCGAGACTGATCAGATTTTGAAAAATCTTTTACTTTTAAGGCCATCATTATCAGGCACAATACAATGCAATTTTTGGGTACCCGTTATGGTTTTCACCCGTTTATACCGGTCGCTTAGTTTTTGTGCTATACATTTTAAAATCTGATCAGTCTCGATTGTGTAAACTTTTTAAATGAGTGAGAAAATAAATATCTATAACTTGCTCACGATAAAAAATATGAAAGTGCTTCATTCATATATTTTCCTATAATGCATACATTTCTTCTATAGGAAAGTAATGGAAAAATACACAATTCTTCAACATATTAGATCGGGCTACTATAATTGTAAAATTATCACTATAATTACTAATTCTAAATAAGTACAATAATTATTACTTACGAGTATTATTAATAATACAAATTATTAAAGTAATTCACGCGAAAAACTCAAAATTTTCGAGAAAAAAAATTGAATTTATTTTTCAAAAAATAGAAGGAAAAATGGACCCACGATGGGACTAGCGTTTAAATTCATATAATTCATCATATTATTTTAGAGAATTTTTCGAAAAAAATAAAAAATGGCAATCATCTTTAAAAAAAATAATTTTCACTTTTCACGCTGAAAAATTGTTGACAATGATCATTTAAAATTTCTTTCCCTTTTTTTTATGAAAGTGTGAGCTAATATGAAAAGAATCGATCTCTAAACATTTTTCGATATATCGATTACTTTAAGAGATATCGGCGCTAGAACGGTTCCGAAATTTCTGAAATCCAGATTTTTCGACAAATTGTAACTTCTGAAATACATGCGATGAAAATTTAAAAATTTGTCAAAATACTCCTTGCATAGTATACTATTTCATGAAAAAAAAATGAAAAAAATAAAAAATGGTCAGGGTCACGGCCGAGCGAAATGGCGTGGATTGCCTCATATATATACACACAGTGTTGCAGCAAGAACAAGGACATATTGACATCCATAATAGGGTAAATTAGATAGAGTCACGATCGTGAAATCGAGACAGCGTGATTTTTGCAAAGCCATGTAACTTTCGAATGTGATGTTTTTTTTAAACGGAAGTAAGGGATGTTATGCATATGGAAATATAAAAAGCCCGGGAAACTGAGGGATGATTGGGAAAAAATGAGGAGATTTTCAAATTTTTTTGCTATGCATATTCTTCCCTTCATTAATGCCTGAAAATATGTCGACCCAAGATGAACTTTTTTTGAAATATAAGACATTTTTAAAATGATCTGGTACGAAAACTTAATTTCCTTTCTTTTTTTCTGCGCTCACTCATATCTTTTCCATTTGTGTGATGCCCACTACTGTTATAAAACAGCAAAGAAGGTAAAAAAAATGCTCTTTCAGAGAGGTGAAATGACTTGCCATTGCTGAAACAGAAAAAAAGAATTTACGTGTAGAAAATAATGACGAGTATAAGGACGAGGAGAAAAACGTGTGAGTAGCCACTGGGATCGGTAGAGAATATATATGTATATAACTGTAGGATTGTGTGCTAGGGAGTTGAAGAAGATGAAAAGCGAAGAAGGCGAGGTCGTCGTTCCGTACGGGAAGATCACTTTACTCACGCGCTCTCCGGTCGGCTTCATGGTCCGAGACTGCAAATGGAAGTGAGCCCTCATGGAAAGATTCGTTTCCTACCTTCTCTCCTCTCGATCCTGAATCGACCCCATGCACGAGGTAACGTGCGCTTTTCGCCTCACGAGATTCTGCACGATCATAGACCGAAGGGCAAAAACTCTACTGTGCGCGACTCACAATCCCCTTAGCAATCGGATCGCTGGAAAACATAAGGACACATCACGCAATAAAACGCCCAAAGTGTCTTATCAGTTAAGACCTTCAATTTATATTTCATTCGATCGTCAAAAAATCCATATTTTCAAAATTACTTTGTTTCTATTGAGACAGTATTTTATTCCATTAAAAAATCGATTTTTAGGCACTCACCATACATGAGAAGTGCTTATTAGTATTGCCTTCCAAAAACCTATTTCTTATGAAAACAACCATACAAACTTTATACTAACTCAGCAATCCATGAACGGATCCGGTTTAAATTCATAGCACAGTTTTGTTCTACTATAACCTCGAATCATTTTTTGACTCAATTTATTCAGACAATGTTGAATGTGAAATTTCCCAAAAAAACAGCAATTTTTGAGCAAAAAAGCCATTTTTGTGTTTGTCCAGAGTCAGATCTTTGCAACCTGTAACACAATGTTTTGTAACCCATAGACTTCCTTTATAGGATCACAAAGAAGTGTCTTGTAGAGTTTGAAGTCTTTACAGTTCTTTGAACCATTTTGTTTTAACGAAAATATCTTTTTTTTTCAGTTTTTCACTCATTGCACGAAGGTGCGTGAACGAATTTTTTTAATTTTCATCATCTACTTTTATTCGATCACATTTCAACTATTTCAAGAGTTTAAAATGATTTGAACAATTTTAACATAGAGTTTTTAATATTTTTGTTTTATTCACTTATAATTTTTTAACGTTTTCGCAAAAAAAAACACTAATTGGACAAAAAATGTAGACATTTCTCATCATGTAAGAAAATGTTATTTTTCTTCAAAATATACTTATTGATAATTAGTACACTTCTATGCATTTAAATTTTTTAATTTCAAATATTATTATTACTCTTATGAAAAGAAAAAAATTATATGAAACATAACCTTATGTTCCTGAAATACACAATTTTCTTAATGAAAAAAAACATCCCCACACAATACACCACACTACACTTGATCGAATTGCACAAATTGTCACTTTAAAAAATCACATGTCATATTTTTCACCATTATAATTTAAGAAAACAATACAACGGCCGTGATTACGATGACAGATAAAAATCATCGATGAACGAAAGTAATTTTGGCTGCATTATCCACAATGACAAGAATAAGAAATACGGAATGAGAATCAGCCAATCGCCGTGCACTTTAGAGAAACTACGCCAATCGGATGGCTAATACTCATTCCTTATTTCTTATTTTTGTCATTGTCATGTCTCCGGTTTTACATGCTTACAGCATGTATACATCGGCATATAAAATGCTACTGGATATGATGCTCACAGCGCTCAAAACGTTCAAGACCTATGCTAGCTATACTAGCCTATGCTAGCTATACTTCCACATTTTAACCTCTCATAGATTAACGCGTTACTACGGCAACACGCTCCCATAACTTAACGACCCCTATCGCACTTTCTCCCCACTGTAAACTCAGCTGCCACGATGCGGAAATTTGACACGGGGCAACGTAACCTCAACTGTCAAATCTTTTTCTTCAATGACGTACGATTTATTAAGCGTTACTATTAGTTTAAGTGTAATTCATGTGCATGAAGTGGATAAATGATACAAGATAACGATTTTGGTAAAAATGACTGATTGATGGGGCAAGACACGTCTTTTTATTGGACTCTGTGTTCGAGAATAGTCATTCTCTCGAAAAGACAGGAATTTTTATTTTCCAGAAAGAACGAAATTTCTGTAGAATATTCGTTGTATATGCATGTATGTATATATTGTGACATGCCTTTTCGTACTCGGTGAAAAGCCGACTCTGCGAGTCACAAAACAGCTCACGAGGTCGCTCAAGAATTGGGCACCAGCTATCGCAATAAATTACGATAGCAAATTTATATTATCTTGAGTCCTCTCGTGAGTTCTCAATTTTGCCGGCTAGCTGCCCTCGAAGATGGTAGAGAGGCGCGGTTAGGGACCGTTGGATCTTCGCAAATAAAAACTCGCTTCTCTTCCGGGAATATCACATAATTACTTTATTGAACTGAAATTCATACGTCGTCTCGCCGAAGGCCAGACGAAATCACGAAATCAAAAATCACACAATTCAAAATATCAAAATTCCTTTTTTCACACAAAACCCTTACTCAATTATTAACATAATCTCGTATTCGCTTTTATACAATGAAACCTCTTATTCTACTGACAATCTCTCATCCTCACTTTCTTACTATCCGACAATTATCACATTCCCTTCTTAATTCTCTGTATCGTTTTTCATAACGCCATCGTTCACGATAACTCGACAATACTCACTACACAGACTCTTTGCTTTACATTTCGCGTCTCGAGAGCTCACGCAGGGTGACCGGTTCTCATGAAAATGGCACTTCGCGCATTTCCCTTTTTGAACTCGCGTCCACCCGTCTGCCTCTCGACGACCGATATTTCAACAATTAATCAAATTTTATAATAACGATTTACAATAGCTTTAAATTTCCTCTCGGTCTCATATTAAGTTCTCTTGTCGTGCCCAAGATGGCCGATATCTCAACGGTTTTCTCTTTTACAACGTGCTTCTACAAAATGGCCGCTGTCTCTCGATAGCGTGATAATTTACATGGAACGAGAGTTCTTACATAAATTACAACTAATTACCTCAGTGGACCCTTACCTTCGTGTAACAACAAAAACGAACCCCTCTCGGCGATTCTATAATTCAATACACTGTAAAAAATTTCTTTCTGAAAATTAATATACCGGTATAGGAATTTCAAATGCATAAACCGTATATGAATTTTCATATGAACATGTATCAGGAAATCAAGATGCCCGTTATTTAAAAATGATGCACAATGTATTAAATTCATATACACCTTCGTTATTTATATAATGAATAGATATTATTATAAAAAACTTGTCGTGGTTCAATTAATATACAAAAGTATTGTTATTTTCAAGATGAAGTTTATGAAAATTGCTGTATTCGGTAAAAAAAATATATTACTTTTGCATATTAAATTAATCAAACGGTGCTTTTAAATTGCATGTACATATTCCCTGAGTATTGGATCACAGGATATTATTTTAAAAAATTTGGTATTTTCTGGTTAATATACAAAAGTATTGTTATTTTCAGGATAGAGGATGTATTAATTTTCAAGTCACGGTATATTAAATTTCCTGTACCACCATGTAGTAATTTTCAAGTCACGGCATATTAAAAACTGTATTGATTTATTTATTCTTACAGGAATTTCGTTCATGAAATTTCCTGAACGAGGAAATGTGTAAATTAATATACGCAGATGTATGAAAATTACGTTACCGTAGCTGTAATTAATTGTTGTTAAACATGTTATAAAAAATATTTTGCCCTTGCAAAATAATTTAAAATGCATAGTTTACCGGCCCTAAAAAAAGATACATAGAAAAAAAAGAAAAATCCGCGGGTATTGTCCGATCTAATTTTTCTCTCTGACCGGGAATCGAACTCGTGACCCTGCCTACCATCCTCCCTATCGCATCTAACTACCTAACACCCTACCTATTACGCCATCGACTACTTATGAAGTCCCTCTATTTTGATGATATATGAATGCTGGAGTATCGTAATGTACTATTATCGCTCGAGTGCGTAAAGTGAGCACTTTTGTGACCGCTGGCCCCTCGTAGGTTATATAAAGCCGCAAAACTTAATTCCATGATTCCTGACCCCTCATAAGTTAAGTGACTTAAGTTCGCGACCCTTCATCCAAAACAAATCTAAAAAATATACAAGACCGGTTTTTAATAAGGTACCTGCGGGTAATAAGGCCTAGCTAAGAGAGTTTTGTAATAAAATGGAAAATATATAATTTAATCGATAAGTTTTAATGACAATCATTATTCAAGTACATTTTCTATAAAATATAAACGAAAAATGGTAATTTTTACCATAAACAAAAACGAAATTAAACATTCAAAAAAACCTTATCAGTAGGCCTTATTTTACTATAGGAGGGTAATAAGGCCTACGGCTTTAATCTGCTTAAATAATGAAGCTCAACTTAATATATTTGGTATTTGTGATCAATAATCATATTGATACCTCTCTGTAGCTTTATAAGAACTTAAAATTCTTCTTTACACTGCTCTGACAGCTGATACCAGGTCGTTTTCTGACCACAACGCTGGTTTAGGAGGCATCGGTATCGAGTCACTGAAGTCAATAATCAATTAATAATAAATTAAATTAAGTGGAGGATACACTTCCCTATAATGTAAAAAACAACATAATCAAAAAAAAAAAATTTCAACACGTTTTTCTTATGGTAAAATTTAGTAGGCCTTATTAACCGCCGACCACATATTTCGGAAAAACAATAAATAACAAATATTTGGACCATGATACGTTATTTATATCGTCAAGATCGTCGAAGTAGATATTCATGAAGATAGAGACTACGATTTTAGATCGTTAAGTGTAGCATTATCAAAAATACTTACGATTTACGCGGACCGTTTTTTTAGTATTCGTGCTGCGCGGCCGCGTCATATGATAGATGATGCAACACTGGAGACGGAGAACGGCGTATCGCCCTTCCGCGAACTTGTAGCGACAATTTTTATGCATTATGCTTCAGTTAGTATAGCCTTGCGCGAAAGCAGTCATTGTAAATATGATTTTTGGTGACTAGTCCTTATTACCCGACAGGCCTTATTACCCGCGGGTACCTTATTCATAGCGATATATTAAATTTTCGAATCGGCTGTACCAATTATGAAATTAATACACCGGGTTCGCAAAATTCAAATCCACATAGTAATTTTACCATGACAATTTTTTAAATGCCATCATAGGTTTTGATTTTTAATACACCGTTGCATGAATTTCCATAGAACTGATTGAAATATTCTGAACAATATTGTAATTTTCGGTTACCGATTACAAGTAAATTCCAACAGCGCCCGTGTCGTAGTTTTCAAGCACCGGCAACGAAAATTTCTATTACTTTGTATATTAAAAAGCAAAACACATCAAAGGAATACACAAAATTGGTTTTTAATATTCATAACGGTATATTAAATTTAAAAAGTCCCTATATTATTATAAAATTAATACACCGAGTTTGGAATATAAAAATCCACATAGTTACTTCACCACGATGATTTTTAAAATTCCATCACAGGTTTAGAATTTTAACATACCCTTGCATGAATTTCCAAAGGACTGATTGGAATAATCTGGAGAAAATTGTAATTTTTTGTTACCGATTTCAAGTAAATTCTAACAGCGCTCGTGTTGTAATTTTCAAGCACCGGCAACGAAAATTTCTATTACTTTGTCTATTAAAAAGCAAACCACATCAAAGAAATATACAAGACAGGTTATGAATTTCCAAAGCGGAGGTGCATGACAATGAAATTAATATACCGGATTTGTAATTTTTTAATCCAGAAATAACAAAGTTCAATAAACAGAAATAATGTTGCTCTGTGTAAAATTTCCGCATCGTGGCAGCTGAGTTTGGAGTGGGGAGAAAGCGTGATAGGGGTCGTCAAGTTATGGAAGCGTGTTGCTGAGTTATGAGAACGGTCAAGTTATGGGAGATTAAGTTGTGGGATTAAGTTGAAAAAATTGATCACAAAAATACAAAGTACTTGGCGAGTTAGGCAATATGTTCAAAAGATGTTTCAGTAATATAGTTGAGGTTGCTTCAGGTAGAAAAACTCCCTTAGTACTTTGTATTTTTGTGATCAATTTTGTTTAATTGATTAATTATTTACTTTTAGTAATGGATTTATTTTTTATTTTTGAATGTAAAGATGTTTTCATATTTTATAAATTTCACTTCCACATACTGTAATAATCACTATATGCTTGTAAATAAAAGTCGAACTATAAGGATACTAGATGTTCTTGACAATACGTATTCAGGGTTAATGTCTATTGATTTCATAAGTTTTTGTAGGTAGACTAAACTAGGGATACTCTTGTCAATGTTCTTGTCTCCAGTTTTTGTACACCATTTTTGGTGTTTTCGGGGATAACTCATATCACACCAAGTTACAATTTACTCAATAACTCAATAATTACAGACTGGTAAAAAAAACCTACCTGGTCAGGTCGATTCATAAACTTTTTCTCTCACCACCCTCTTCGCAAAAAAAAGGAATTATAATGATGTTAGTAGACAGAGCGATAAAACTATCACACGTTTCCTTTCACCAAAAAAACATTGAATTAATTGAAAACACAATGACACAAAACTGTTACCCAATTTCCTTAACAGAAAAGATAATAAGACAGAGACTAACATTAATTTATTCACAATCAAATAATAACAACACATTCGACTCCTCTAGATTAATGAATTGATCCTATACTAAAAATATTTACCATCAACTAGTCCGTCTCTTTGAACAATTCAATATAACATTAGTCACTAACAACCAACACAATATTCACCCTATCATCGGTTCCACAAAAGACAAAATGACAATATGAATAAATTCAAAGTAGTTTACCAAATCGATTGTAATGATTGTGATGCATTGTACATAGGACAAAAAAAAATATCTAAAAACCAGAATCAACGAACACGAAAATAGTCTCAAACACCCTAACATACCGAATACAGCGTTAGCGAAACACGGAATAGAATAAAGACACAATTTTAAATTTGACGATGCTAAAATTTTAAATAAACAAATGGCTAAAATGCGATTAATTCTGGAAATGATACAGATTAAAGCACATTCCAAAGTAATCAATTTTAGAACCGACATCGACAAATTAAGCAGCATATGTAATTCAGTAATTTAGTAAAAACTCTCAATAATGACTAAAAAACTTTAAATAACCAGACATTAATTAAAAACTCGTTACCACATTTAACATTTATTAGTTCAAAAACCGTTACCACATTCCATCCAGCAATTGAAATCGTTAACGGCATTTCCACAACAATAACAAATACCCCCACTCTTCTTTAATACTCAGCCGCACTGCCCCAAAAATAATAAATACCTCCCCACTCTTCTCTAATACTCAGTCGCTATTTAGTGCTTGGAACAATTTGACCGTTTTACCACAGCATGTAATAAAAATGGTTAATTTTGATCAAAGATGAATCTTGGAAAATATTAAATATAAAAGCACAGGTAAATAACACATATATATATACGCACAAAGAACATTAACTAAGCATTAAAATATCAAAATCTTCTCTCTCGCAGACATCAAGGATCGCAAAAAATGATCCGTCTTAACGTAAATGAAAATTTTGGTCAACAAATTCATTTTAAATATTATCCAAGATTCATCAAATGTTCAAAAATCACCCATACAAATTCAAATCAGTCATGATACATAACACTTAACCTTACAATGTAAAATATAGCACAATCTATTCTTTACAAAATAAGACTAAAATGAATGTTAAAAATCGAGGTGTGTGCAATTACACGCCGCGGAAGTGAATAGTACTTGTATGAAATTCGCTGACGCGACAAATTATTTCTGTTGATGAATTAAAAGAGAGAGAGAGAGAGAGAGAGGGAGAGAGAAGCCTTACACCAAAACTAACAAACCTAAACAAATTGTTAAAATTGTTTGGGTTGTGATTTTTTAAATTGTTATTCTCTTAAATTGTTATTATTTTAATTATTATATTTGGTGGCCTCCGAACGTCTTCAAACGCCTTCCAAGGCCATGGCCCCTTTGAAGTTATTCTCTGCACGGCTTGGATTTTTTCCCTTTTTTTTCGAAATTGTTATAATTTTTTTAGAAATCGGGTTTAATTGTATTTTTTTTTAAATTGTTATTTCAACTACTTTTATTATGATTATTTAATTGCTATTCCTTTCATTGTTAATTTTGCTTCCTCATAAAGGAAGCTTTGTTTTCGTGAAAAAATTTTTTCGTGATTTTTATGCCAATATGTTCAAAATGTCCTAAAACATCGAGAAATCATATTTAGAAAAAATGTCCGGATGGATGTGTGTGTGTGCGTGTGTGTGTGTGTGTATGTATCCTGAGTTTCAGATGTAAATGATTAATAACTCGAAAACGCTTCAAGATATCAAGCTAAAATTTGGCACACTTGTCGAGCACGAATTGCTCTTCGTTATGAAATATTTTTTTCAAATTATAACGGGTGTTCAGATTTTATCGACTTTTTTCGTTTTTGCCAGAATGCCGTAAACGCTCTAGCCTCTGTAATTTTCAAGATATTGCACTCAAATTTTGTACAGAATTAGTATAGCTATTAAGGTTGTTTGGTATTGAATTTGGCGAAAAACCATCGAGGGATTAAAATTTTATGAGATTTTGAATTTTTTGAAAAATCGCCTAAGCGCTCTAACTTGCGCAATTTTTAAGATATTGCACTGAAACTTTGTACAGAGGTAATATACAGTACTGAGCAATTGAAGTGGGATTTTTTTGAGAGCCTGTATTTTTGCAAAAAAAATCGAATTTGGAAAAAACTCGATACATGGTAGATAGGAAATTTCATCAGCTTTCGATTGCGACCATGTTCGTCGCGATCGGTCAAGAATTGCGGGCGTGGGAGGCAAAAAGGTGGGGGAGTGCAAAATCGGGCCTCCCGCGAGTGTCGGGATTTTAGGGTTGCGAGTGCCCCAGAGGCTCTGTGCGGTATCAAACGAAAGGGTATCACTCAGAGATTAAAAAAAGTTTCATTAGAATCGAATCCCCCACCCCCCGAGGGAGGGGTGGTGCCAAAAGTGTGAAACGGTATTTTGGGCATAATGAGAAAAGGGTTCGTCCAATCGGGTTAATTTTTTTTCGAGAATCATTTTTTTTGAGTACTCCGTGACCCTGTGAAAAAAAACCTGAGAAAAACCGCCCCTGAAATGAAAATTCACGTGTCCCGCCGGAACACATTTTCATTCGCGAGCATTTTTTGCATCGAAAAACTCGACAACAAATTTTTTCAATTACGCCTCTTTAAAAAAGACATTTCAACGAATGAAGTCGTATTTTTTTCATATTTTTCCTATGCCTGGTTCATCTCAACGAGGCATTTGAAAAACGCGTTGCGAATCGAGATTCTTTCGATGGTCGTGGCTTTCCACAATGGATGAGTACCACTGTTGAGGCTGTTTTCGATCAGTCGTATTCCCATCCCCACCATTTTTTCACGAGCCAATTAAAAGACTTCATGGGACTTAGAATATTTTCGATATCTCGTGTTCGTCCTGGAGCGCGTACCATGGAGAGAGACTCCCGTGTCGCTATCCAGAACTTGGAATATTTTTGCGACAAAATTTTGCTTTCTCCCGCCAATCGAGCGAATTTTTGGCGTATTTTGCAAAACTTTTAGTTTTATTAGGCGTAAAGTAACGCAGATTTATATGCAATAAATTACAATATGTTTTTAAAACGTAGATTTATTTGCATGATGAAAAAATAAAAAAAATTCTTTTTCCTTGATTATTTTTCAGGTAAAAATGCATGATGGCATGATTATTAATTGTATTGCAAACAAGAATGTTCAAACGTTAAAAAAATTAGTAGCCCTGAAAAGGACCGTTTATTTTTTCTATCTCGTTTTCATCGAATTGATTTGCAAAATTTTCAATAACTCGGGGATCGAATTTTTCTATAAAAATGTTCGATATCTCGCGCGAAGTGGAAGAGTGCGATCAAAAAATAATTCTCGCAGCATACCATGCTCGTCTCGAAATTTCTTTTTTTTTATCTTTCATCGAGCATAGAGTTTTCCCAAGTACAAAATAATTTTTGGCACTGAAAAAAGCCATTGCATTTTATTAAATTCGATCGCGTCGATCCACAAAATTCATAAAGTCGTCATCGCCGGTCTGAATATGCTGAAAAAAACATAAATTTGGAATACCTAAAAACATCCATTTTTATCTGCGGAGAGTTGTATTACGTTGACAAATTTTGATGGCTCTGAAAAGGGCCGATTTTTTCTCGAGGCGTCGTGGCATCGAGTTTTGAGATGAATCTATCGCTGATTCATTTCACGTGGAGTGGGGAGAGAGATGCGGACACGTCAGGCAGCGCGAGGCGACTGGAACAAGAGCCATGCGCGCCATGGCTTTATATACACTAAAGCCAAGCGGTGGCGCATCCTGATTGGTCCGTGAAGCTAGGAAGGGGATGGCTGTGCGTACCGAGCCTCTGATTGGCCAGATGACAAGCTCCAGCATGTCGTTTGCCTATTCTTGCGAAATCAAAGATTTTTAAGGACTCAGCAAATTTTCGCGACAAAATTTTGCTTCCTCGCGCCAATCGAGCGACTTTGGCGTATTTCACGAAACTTTTCGTTCATTTGACGTAAAGTAAAGAACAATTCTATGCAATAAATTACAATATGTTTGTACAACGCAGATTTGCATGTTCAAAAAATTGAAAAATTTCTTTTTTCCTGATTTTTTTTGGTCAAATTTTATGATAGCATGATTATTTATTTTATTGCAAACAAGAATGTGCAAACGTTGAAAAGAATTGGTAGCCCTGAAAAGGGCCGTTTATTTTTTCTTTGTTGTTTTCATTGAGTTCATTTGCAGAAAGTTTAATCACCGAGTTATTTCGATACCTTCCACGAAGTGGAAAAGTATCGAAAAATTCAATCACAGAGTTATTGAACTTTCTGCAAATGAACTCAATGAAAACAACAAAGAAAAAATTAACGGCCCTTTTCAGGGCTACCAATTCTTTTCAACGTTTGCACATTCTTGTTTGCAATAAAATAAATATTCATGCCATCATAAAATTTGAGCAAAAAAAAACAGGAAAAAAGAAATTTTTTAATTTTTTGAACATGCAAATCTGCGTTGTATCAACATATTATAATTTATTGCATATAGAATTATTCTTTACTTCACGCTAAATGAACGAAAAGTTTCGTGAAATACGTCAAAGTCGCTCGATTGGCGCGAGGAAGCAAAATTTTGTCGCGAAAATTTGCCGAGTCCTTAAAAATCTTTGATTTCGGAAGAATAGGCAAAAGACATGCTGGAGCTTGTCATCTGACCAATCAGAGGCTCGGTACGCACAGCCATCCCCTTCCTAGCTTCACGGGCCAATCAGAATGCGCCACCGCTTGGCTTTAGTGTATATAAAGCCGTGGCGCGCATGACTCTTGCTCCAGTCGCCTCTCGCTGCCCGACGTGTGCGCATCTCTCTCCCCACTCTACGTTAATTGAATCAGCGTTGGATCATCTCGCAACTCGATGCCTCGAAATGAAAATCGGCCCTTTTCAGAGCCATCAAAATTTTTCAACGGAATACAACTGCCTGCAGTCAAAAATTGATGTTTTTAGGTATTCCACTTTATGTTTTCATGTTTTTTTCAGCACATTCAGAGCGGTGACGACGACTTTACGGATTTTGTGGACCGACGCGATCGAATTTAATAAAATGCAATGGCTCTTTCCAGTGCCAAAAATTATTTTGTACTTGGAAAACTCTATGCTCGATGAAAGAAAAAAAAAAATCGAGACGAGCACGGTATGCTGCGAGAATTATTTTTTGCTTGCACTCCCTTCCACTTCGCGCGAGGTATCAAACATTTTTATAGAAAAATTCGATCCCTGAGTTATTAAAAATTTTGAAAATCAACTCGATGAAAACGAGAAAGATAAAATAAATGGTCCTTTTCAGGGCTACTAATTTTTTTCAACGTTTGAACATTCTTGTTTGCAATACAATTAATAATCATGCCATCATGCATTTTTACCTGAAAAATAATCAGGGAAAAAGAAATTTCTTTATTTTATCATCATGCAAATAAATCTACGTTTTAAAAACGTATTGTAATTTATTGCATATAAATCTTCGTTACTTTATGACTAATAAAACTAAAAGTTTCGCAAAATACGCCAAAAAGTCGCTCGATTGGCGGGAGGAAGCAAAATTTTGTCGCAAAAATATTCCAAGTTCTGGATATCGACACGGGAGTCTCTCTCCATGGTACGCGCTCCAGCACGAACACGAGGTATCGAAAATATTCTAAGTCCCATGAAGTCTTTTGATTGGCTCGTGAAAAAATGGTGGGGATGGGAATACGACTGATCGAAAACAGCCTCAACAGTGGTACTCATCCATTGTGGAAAGCCACGACCATCGAAAGAATCTCGATTCGCAACGCGTTTTTCAAATGCCTCGTTGAGATGAACCAGGCATAGGAAAAATATGAAAAAAATACGACTTCATTCGTTGAAATGTCTTTTTTGATGAGGCGTAATTGAAAAAATTTTTTGTCGAGTTTTTCGATGCAAAAAATGCTCGCGAATGAAAATGTGTTCCGGCGGGACACGTGAATTTTCATTTCAGGGGCGGTTTTTCTCAGGTTTTTTTTCACAGGGTCACGGAGTACTCAAAAAAAATGATTCTCGAAAAAAAATTAACCCGGTTGGACGAACCCTTTTCTCATTATGCCCAACATACCGTTTCACCCTTTTGGCACCACCCCTCCCTCGGGGGGTGGGGGATTCGATTCTAATGAAACTTTTTTTAATCTCTGAGTGATACCCTTTCGTTTGATACCGCACAGAGCCTCTGGGGCACTCGCAACCCTAAAATCCCGACACTCGCGGGAGGCCCGATTTTGCACTCCCCCACCTTTTTGCCTCCCACGCCCGCAATTCTCGACCGATCGCGACGAGCGTGGTCGCAATCGAAAGCTGATGAAATTTCCGATCTACCATATATCGAGGTTTTTCCAAATTCGATTTTTTTTTGCAAAAATACAGGCTCTCAAAAAAATCCCACTTCAATTGCTCAGTACATATAATTCATAAGGTAGGAATTAAATTATTTTTATGTACATCTGATTATAAATTTTCTGATGTACGAAGAATGTCTTCGCCGTTGGATCAATAATTCACGAAACAATGTTCGTATTCGATACATCTATTAGTCTTTGAATCCCTCACGTATCCATCCAAGCATCGACACTCAAGCCTGCAATACTGAAGTCACGACATGTCACATTAATAATCACATTTTTTTTACCTTCTGTGAATTAATCTGCATAAAAATGATATCAGGCAATACTGACCCTGGGATTGATACCACAGAGGGTTGGTTCAGGATTATCGCAAGTGGGCTCGCAGAAACTTCCACAAGGTACGCTGTGAGCTTTGGATCCACAATCAACCGGCGACGCGGCACATAAATCTGCATCCATTTAGAATTCATTGACGATATTAAAAATATATATGAGGCATTCCAGCTACAACCGAGCGGCCATTACCTCGACATTTTTTTTTTCATGTCGACGATTTTTTTTCAGTTACTTTTCGACAAAAAAAAATTATTTTTGATCCTCTTCCGTTTTAACATCTTTCAAAGTACAATTTTGGGTTTTTTCGACAAGTGTGTATCCTCCGATTTTTTAAAAATAAATTGACAAAAAAGTACATTCAAAATCACATCTTTTAATCGCTATCCCATCATGGAGAAATCATTTTTCGATTTTTTTTAGGTGTATGAAACTTTGAAAAATGTGTTTTTATTCGAAAAAAAAGGAGTAAGTACATAGGTAACATTGTTGATGCTATTATTTATTAATACAGTTATAATATTTATGTACACATAAATCAAAAATAAACAATCATTTTTCACCCTCTTCCGTTTTAACACCTTTCAAAGTACCATTTTTTTTCGACTATTTTTTTCAAATAAATTGACAAAAAAGTATATTTAAAACCGCATCTTTTGATCGCTATCCCATCATGGAGAAATCTTTTTTCGATTTTTGCCATGTGTATGAAACTTTGAAAAATGTGTTTTTATTCGTAAAAAAGGAGTAAGTACACAGGTAACGTTGTGGATACTATTATTTATTAATACAGTAACAATATTTATGTGTACATAAATATTGTACACATTTTTGTTTACATTAAAAAAACATTTTTCAAAGTTTCATACACACAGAAAAAATCGAAAAATAATTTCTCCATGATGGGATAGCAATCAAAAGATGCGGTTTTTAATGCACTTTTTTGTCAATTTATTTGAAAAAAATTGGAGGATACACTCTTGTCGAAAAAACAAAAATTGTACTTTGAAAGGTGTTAAAACGGAAGAGGATGAAAAATAATTTTTTTTGAGAAATACGTATGATTTTTTTTGTCGAAAAGTAACTGAAAAAAAATCGGCGACACGAAAAAAATTGTCGAGGTAATGGCCGCTCGGTTATATCTGGAATGCCTCATATATTATATCACGATTGGCAATCTTAACCGCGAATTAGGTTCCATTTATAAATAATTTAAACGATCGAAAATAATTATGTCAAAAAACTGAAATTCATAATTCCGACAAAGCGATTTGATCATTTAAAAAAATATATTCTAATTTTATATTTGATTATATTATTCTCCAGGAAATTATTTACCGCATTGTTGGTTTTATTATTATTATTATTATTATTATTATTATTATTATTATTATTATATTCGTATTCGTTTTAGAATCATTCAGAATTAGAATATTTATATTTATTTTGTAGAGAAATAATTTTTATACAGTACTGAGCAATTGAAGTGGGATTTTTTTGAGAGCCTGTATTTTTGCAAAAAAAAATCGAATTTGGAAAAACCTCGATACATGGTAGATAGGAAAATTCATCAGCTTTCGATTGCGACCATGTTCGTCGCGATCGGTCAAGAATTGCGGGCGTGGGAGGCAAAAAGGTGGGGGAGTGCAAAATCAGGCCTCCCGCGAGTGTCGGGATTTTAGGGTTGCGAGTGCCCCAGAGGCTCTGTGCGGTATCAAACAAAAGGGTATCACTCAGAGATTAAAAAAAGTTTCATTAGAATCGAATCCCCCACCCCCCGAGGGAGGGGTGATGCCAAAAGGGTGAAACGGTATGTTGGGCATAATGAGAAAAGGGTTCGTCCAATCGGGTTAATTTTTTTTCGAGAATCATTTTTTTTGAGTACTCCGTGACCCTGTGAAAAAAAACCTGAGAAAAACCGCCGCTGAAATGAAAATTCACGTGTCCCGCCGGAACACATTTTCATTCGCGAGCATTTTTTGCATCGAAAAACTCGACAAAAAATTTTTTCAATTACGCCTCATTAAAAAAGACATTTCAACGAATGAAGTCGTATTTTTTTCATATTTTTCCTATGCCTGGTTCATCTCAACGAGGCATTTGAAAAACGCGTTGCGAATCGAGATTCTTTCGATGGTCGTGGCTTTCCACAATGGATGAGTACCACTGTTGAGGCTGTTTTCGATCAGTCGTATTCCCATCCCCACCATTTTTTCACGAGCCAATCAAAAGACTTCATGGGACTTAGAATATTTTCGATATCTCGTGTTCGTGCTGGAGCGCGTACCATGGAGAGAGACTCCCGTGTCGATATCCAGAACTTGGAATATTTTTGCGACAAAATTTTGCTTCCTCCCGCCAATCGAGCGACTTTTTGGCGTATTTTGCGAAACTTTTAGTTTTATTAGTCATAAAGTAACGAAGATTTATATGCAATAAATTACAATACGTTTTTAAAAAGTAGATTTATTTGCATGATGATAAAATAAAGAAATTTCTCTTTCCCTGATTATTTTTCAGGTAAAAATGCATGATGGCATGATTATTAATTGTATTGCAAACAAGAATGTTCAAACGTTGAAAAAAATTAGTAGCCCTGAAAAGGACCATTTATTTTATCTTTCTCGTTTTCATCGAGTTGATTTTCAAAATTTTTAATAACTCGGGGATCGAATTTTTCTATAAAAATGTTCGATACCTCGCGCGAAGTGGAAGAGAGTGCAAGCAAAAAATAATTCTCGCAGCATACCGTGCTCGTCTCGATTTTTTTTTTCTTTCATCGAGCATAGAGTTTTCCAAGTACAAAATAATTTTTGGCACTGGAAAGAGCCATTGCATTTTATTAAATTCGATCGCGTCGATCCACAAAATCCGTAAAGTCGTCGTCGTCGCTCTGAATGTGCTGAAAAAAAACATGAAAACATAAATTTGGAATACCTAAAAACATCAATTTTTGACTGCAGGCAGTTGTATTCCGTTGAAAAATTTTGATGGCTCTGAAAAGGGCCGATTTTCATTTCGAGGCATCGAGTTGCGAGATGATCCAACGCTGATTCAATTAACGTAGAGTGGGGAGAGAGATGCGCACACGTCGGGCAGCGAGAGGCGACTGGAGCAAGAGCCATGCGCGCCACGGCTTTATATACACTAAAGCCAAGCGGTGGCGCATTCTGATTGGCCCGTGAAGCTAGGAAGGGGATGGCTGTGCGTACCGAGCCTCTGATTGGTCAGATGACAAGCTCCAGCATGTCTTTTGCCTATTTTTCCGAAATCAAAGATTTTTAAGGACTTGGCAAATTTTCGCGACAAAATTTTGCTTCCTCGCGCCAATCGAGCGAGTTTGACGTATTTCACGAAACTTTTCGTTTCATGATTATTTATTTTATTGCAAACAAGAATGTGCAAACGTTGAAAAGAATTGGTAGCCCTGAAAAGGGCCGTTAATTTTTTCTTTGTTGTTTTCATTGAGTTCATTTGCAGAAAGTTCAATAACTCTGTGATTGAATTTTTCGATACTTTTCCACTTCGTGGAAGGTATCGAAATAACTCGGTGATTAAACTTTCTGCAAATGAACTCAATGAAAACAACAAAGAAAAAATTAACGGCCCTTTTCAGGGCTACCAATTCTTTTCAACGTTTGCACATTCTTGTTTGCAATAAAATAAATAATCATGCTATCATAAAATTTGACCAAAAAAAATCAGGAAAAAAGAAATTTTTCAATTTTTTGAACATGCAAATCTGCGTTGTACAAACATATTGTAATTTATTGCATAGAATTGTTCTTTACTTTACGTCAAATGAACGAAAAGTTTCGTGAAATACGCCAAAGTCGCTCGATTGGCGCGAGGAAGCAAAATTTTGTCGCGAAAATTTGCTAAGTCCTTAAAAATCTTTGATTTCGCAAGAATAGGCAAAAGACATGCTGGAGCTTGTCATCTGGCCAATCAGAGGCTCGGTACGCACAGCCATCCCCTTCCTAGCTTCACGGACCAATCAGGATGCGCCACCGCTTGGCTTTAGTGTATATAACGCCATGGCGCGCATGACTCTTGTTCCAGTCGCCTCGCGCTGCCTGAAGTGTCCGCATCTCTCTCCCCACTCCACGTGAAATGAATCAGCGATAGATTCATCTCAAAACTCGATGCCACGACGCCTCGAGATAAAAATCGGCCCTTTTCAGAGCCATCAAAATTTTTCAACGTAATACAACTCTCCGCAGATAAAAATGGATGTTTTTAGGTATTCCAAATTTATGTTTTTTTCAGCACATTCAGACCGGCGATGACGACTTTATGAATTTTGTGGATCGACGCGATCGAATTTAATAAAATGCAATGGCTTTTTTCAGTGCCAAAAATTATTTTGTACTTGGGAAAACTCTATGCTCGATGAAAGATAAAAAAAAAAAAAGAAATTTCGAGACGAGCACGGTATGCTGCGAGAATTATTTTTTGATCGCACTCTTCCACTTCGCGCCAGGTATCGAACATTTTTATAGAAAAATTCGATCCCCGAGTTATTGAAAATTTTGCAAATCAACTCGATGAAAACGAGAAAGAAAAAATAAACGGTCCTTTTCAGGGCTACTAATTTTTTTTAACGTTTGAACATTCTTGTTTGCAATACAATTAATAATCATGCCATCATGCATTTTTACCTGAAAAATAATCAAGGAAAAAGAAATTTCTTTATTTTTTCATCATGCAAATAAATCTACGTTTTAAAAACGTATTGTAATTTATTGCATATAAATCTGCGTTACTTTACGCCTAATAAAACTAAAAGTTTCGCAAAATACGCCAAAAATTCGCTCGATTGGCGGGAGGAAGCAAAATTTTGTCGCAAAAATATTCCAAGTTCTGGATAGCGACACGGGAGTCTCTCTCCATGGTACGCGCTCCAGGACGAACACGAGATATCGAAAATATTCTAAGTCCCATGAAGTCTTTTGATTGGCTCGTGAAAAAATGGTGGGGATGGGAATACGACTGATCGAAAACAGCCTCAACAGTGGTACTCATCCATTGTGGAAAGCCACGACCATCGAAAGAATCCCGATTCGCAACGCGTTTTTCAAATGCCTCGTTGAGATGAACCAGGCATAGGAAAAATGTGAAAAAAATACGACTTTATTCGTTGAAATGTCTTTTTTAAAGAGGCGTAATTGAAAAAATTTTTTGTCGAGTTTTTCGATGCAAAAAATGCTCGCGAATGAAAATGTGTTCCGGCGGGACACGTGAATTTTCATTTCAGGGGCGGTTTTTCTCAGGTTTTTTTTCACAGGGTCACGGAGTACTCAAAAAAAATGATTCTCGAAAAAAAATTAACCCGATTGGACGAATCCTTTTCTCATTATGCCCAACATACCGTTTCACCCTTTTGGCACCACCCCTCCCTCGGGGGGTGGGGGATTCGATTCTAATGCAACTTTTTTTCATCTCTGAGTGTCACCCTTTCGTTTGATACCGCACAGAGCCTCTGGGGCACTCGCAACCTTAAAATCCCGACACTCGCGGGAGGCCCGATTTTGCACTCCCCCACCTTTTTGCCTCCCACGCCCGCAATTCTTGACCGATCGCGACGAGCGTGGTCGCAATCGAAAGCTGATGAAATTTCCGATCTACCATGTATCGAGGTTTTTTCAAATTCGATTTTTTTTTGCAAAAATACAGGCTCTCAAAAAAATCCCACTTCAATTGCTCAGTACTGTAGCTGTGAAGGTTATTCGCTATTAAATTTGGCAAAAATCTATCGAGGGATTAAAATTTTATAAAATTTTCGAAGTTGTGATAATTTTTGTAGAAATTGTTTTTTTTACGATTTTAATAGTTTCATTATTTTTTTGCACTGTTATTATTTTAATTGTTATTATTTTGATTGTTATTATTTTAATTGTTAATATTTTCATTATTATCATTTTTGCTGTGATTTTTGTCTCCAAAGGTTTTCGCAGAGTCTATAATAACTAGTAAAATGTTAACACTCTAGATGGACAGTATATATTTAGAGACGCGGTCGCGTCTCGACGCTAAGTATTTAAAAACGAAAGTGAAAGCGGCCGCTACTCTAAAATATTCTAGAATGCCATGAAATACCGTTAATTTGAATTTCAATTCGATCGTACAGACAAACGCATCATTGAATCAATAATCTAAAGACTTTTTACCAATGTAATGTTATTTTTTCCTTTCTATTGTGCCTATTTTCAGATTTTTCGGTGCAGGCAATCTCTAAATATCGTAATATTACCATGAATTTTTCTTCGTTTTTCGACAAATGTATATACTGTGAAGATGAAGACGCAGTATGAACTCACTCATAGCTGTGGACTCACACAAACACGGTCGTACATACAGGTCTGGAAACTCCGTCAAATTAGGTGACTCCGTTATGTGCCCCATTTTTGAAACTGTTAGTGGCCGCTAGAGGCGCTCACCTTATCCCCCGCGGCGGTGAGACGCGGTGCGACGGCAGACGGGGTAGACCGCGGCGAGGATAATGAGCAAGGACAGCACAAATCGCTACGATAATTCGTATCTGTCCGTCTCCGTCACACCTATGCTCAATCCCCTTCGGAACTTGAAACAGTGTATGTTTCGACAACACGGTCCTGCTGCTCGTTCAATACATTTCTAGGCTTTTTTAAAAATGTTTATGCTAAAAAATCAAAACATTTGTGACAATAAGTCGCTCGTGTTGATGAAAAATGTAATTAGCATTCGACAACGCGTATCTCACTTTCGATTTGAAGGTTATGTTATCCGGGAGATAAATACAGCGCCTCGGCCACGCGTGGTGGCAATTCAAACTAGGAAGGGTGCACGTAATGGGCCCTTCCCCCACCTCCGAAAATCGCGAGAGTTTCCAGACCTGTATGTACGACCGTGCACACAAACGACGGATGGAACGACGCGCATACGCGCTGCTTTACTGTGGGCCTATCGCTCGCTCTCTCTCGCTCACACGTTACTCTTTCTCTCGCTTCTTGGATAGAATGACGCGCAACGACGCGCACGCGCGCTGCTGTCCTATGTACGTACCACGGTCATACACACAGGCTGGAAACTTAAGTGGTGGGGGGTGACCCACTTAGTGTGACCATCTTGTAGTTGACATTATTCCCCCTTGCAGCGCTCCACGTTAGAGATTTTTCAAAAAAGCGAATGAATATTTCCTAACTAAGAAATTTATATGTTAACAGCGAGAGTACTGCTCGGTTGATGCAGCGGCTGCAACGTAAATTTAAAAAATTGAAAGTATATATTGCCCTTGTGGCGTTTATGCAGAATTGCTAGCTTATTTGAAAAATCCTTGCAGCGCAGCGCTACGCGCGGTCAGATGGCGAAACAGCCACATTAAGCGGGTCACCCCCACCACTGAAAAAACAATAGAGTTTCCAGACCTTCATGTACGACCGTGGTACGTACTAAACACGTACAAGGCGGGCACGCTGTTAATGGCTTTTCGCTCTCTCTCACTCACACATCACTCTTTCTCTCTCTTATCGTAGTCTTCCATTCTTTTGTCCCGTAAACGGACAACTGACGCTGTCTGGCTTTTGTCGCATAAGAAGTATTCACTTCAAAATATTTTTAGGAATAATAAATCTGAAGAGGATCCGAACAAGGATCGAAACGTTATACAAAAAATAGTCCATTGTCATTTGGGCCCAATGGCCAAATTGCAGCCGATTCTCCTTTCACTATTATGTCGGATTCTCCTTTCACTATTATCCTTAATATCGGAAAATTGAAAAGGATTATTTTTATAATTTTGAAAAAATTGTAATCTTCAAAAAAAAAAACGGTGCAATTGAGCTTTATCGTCACCATTTCTCTGTTGTTTTTTTTAAATTTTTTTTTTAATTGTACGATGAAAACATTTACGACATTATATAACTACCGATACCATCGTAAATTTTTTTTTTTTTTCTAAAACTTGCTTGTTAATTCTTCAAACATAAATAAATTAGCCATAAGAAATAAATAGTAAAAATGTTTTCTTATTTTTTTTTATATATAGTGTAGAAAAACGCCCGAAATTTGCAAAAAACGCACTTCTAGAGTCGAATAAGTACTGCCTCAAGTTTTATGGAGCTTGTTATTCTGATTTTGTTTTGCCGTTAGTGGAATGAGACAAAATCAATAAGACAATAATAATTAATTTAAGTTTTATAATTCCGGAAGAGCTTAAAAAATCACGAAAGACAAACCTTCAGGGGAAATTACCATTCATGACGACGAAAAATTCAAGGGTTTTTTTTTACATAAGTTGTATCCTTAAAGTGTTGAGAACACGTGGGTGAAAGGATATTTTTATATCTAAAGTAAATTGTTGAAGATTTTTTACAATGTTAACTTAAATGCGTTTTTCTGAGAATGAACTGAGGAGCGCGGGGCGCTCTTCAGCTTCAACCAATGAATTGATTCACATGAATCTTTGCGCAATTGAAAGGAAATTCAGTTTGCGGAATCATCAGGAAGCGATTTGCGTTAAAAATTTATTTAGAAATAATTTTCTCGTCCGTTGTAGCGAAGCAAAGAAAAAACAGGGCATCAAATTGGTTTTTTTTTTCAAACGGCTGGTATTTTGGTATTTAGAGATTTTTTTTAAAACATAAATCAATGAGGCCCCCCAAATTTAATCTAGTTTTATAATTTGTAACCAATTTTTGATTTGGATGAACGGGCAGAGCTGAGAAGCGCCCCGCGCAGACCAAAACATGCCGTGCACAGCTTCATTTGACGGAAGCTGAAACCACCATTTGAGATTTTTTTTTATAAAAAAAATTGGAATGTACTCGCTATTGATAGAAGAACAAAATACGTTAAACCCATGTCGAAACGAATTTATTTTATATATTTAAAAAATAATTCCCCACGTTCATGCATTTTTCATGCCTCTTAACGGTTACCTCCCTTCAAGCTCTCTTAATTTGCCAAAATGTATTTTTCCTACCACAACAGAGTCTCGAGGATTTATTCGATCAGGAATTAACCAGATATTACGAAAAACGTATTATATCGGTTAAATTGTATATTATATTCTTGTTCCAGTGCACCTGCGTACAAACGGCGGAGTTTTTTGAGCATTGAGATATATCGTAATGAATTTCATTCACGAAGAAATTAATTTTGGTCAACAATGCTTGTTTCTCTGTTTTTTTTTGTTAATTTTAATTAAAAAACGACAAACTCACAATGCAAAACAAAAGCTCGATGACTAAATAAATATCAGCTTTATCGTCGACGTACGGAATAATTGAAAAATACAATGATAAATGTTGGTGTTTGGCCAGAAATTCATTAAAATATTATAAAAGAGAGTATAGGTTCTATGAATATCCAAACTTTCATCATTTTTAATTATTATTCATTCGTGCGCGTATGAAATCGAGTTTACCTGACACATTAATCGAACCGTCAACCGTGTTTGAGAATTCCGTAAATTTTGCGTTCCCAAATTGCACGAAATCGGAACTTGCACGAAATTTGAGAGAAAAATCGGAACTCAGAATTAACCCGGATAGAAAAAAAAGCTGGCACTCGAAAAATGTTTTGCTCAAAAGGACGTGAATATTTCCAAGTTGATGTTTTTGGCTGATTTGGAATTCGAGGCAATTAATTTTTTTTTGCTCGAGCAGAACCAGATCTGGCCGGCAATGTTAGTCAACAATAAGGACTCAAGCGAAGACTGAATATTAAAGTTTGGATGGTTTTGAACTCTCAAGACCGTAGCCAGATCATAGCGTCGTACGAAATTTGTGTTTTTTTATTTCCCCATGTTAGGCTCTTTTTACTTTAAATTCAGTTCAGGATGGAATTATCGTCGTGGACTGGCGGGATAAGCAAATAAGTGATTAGGCGTTCACGTGTAAATAGCTTGTATTCTCAACAAAAGTCGGAGACGGACTGCCCTCACAGTTCCTTTCATTCGCGATTTTCGGATATTACCGACGCTCGTCTAACGATCACGTGACTTACATTATTTTATGCGCACACGTATGTACATACATATATATACATATATACAGATAGTCAAAAATATTATTTTCTTCGTCGCATGTATTACAGTCATGTTTTTGTGGGAATTTTATTTTTCCCACTTATTTATTCATTTTGCTTCCTCATAAAGGAAGTTTTGTTTTCGAGAACAATTTTTTTTCTTCAAATTTGTATGCTAATGTGTTCAAAATCCCCCAAAGCATCGAGAAATCATATTTAGAAAAAATGTCCAGATGGATGTATGTGCGCGTGCGCGTGCGTGCGTGTGTGTGGGTGTACCTGCGTGTGTGTGCGTTTACATGTGCGTTTGCGTGTGCGCGTGCGTGCGTGCGTGTGTGCGTGCGTGCGTGTGTGCTGAGTTTCAGACGTAAATAATTAATTACTTTAGAACGCTTCAAGATATCAACCTGAAATTTGGCACACTTATGGAGCACGACTCGCCCTTCATTATAAAAAAATTTTGTTCTCATTCTAACAGCTTTTCAGATTTATCGACTTTTTTCGTTTTTGCAAAAATGGCGTAAACGCTCTAACTTCTGTAATTTTCAAGATATCACCGGGAAAATTGCCCAACGCTTACAATATGGCCAGCAATGGCGCGGTACTGGGCAACCAATCGTTGACGGTTAGCGTTGGACCCAAACCTGGGCCAATCTATTCACCATTGCTCAACCCTTGTTCAGTTCGAACATTGGCATACAACAAATTTCCAACGCTGGGCTGATATTATTTTGATGATAACAAGCGACCGTTGATAATTAACGTCGCCCCGACCTTGGACCAATGTTCTTTGCCATTGCCAAACCCATGCTCAATTCGAGCATTAGCACACCACGAATTGCTAAATCTGGGCCAATAACGTTTTGACAATGACACACGACCTTCGGTGATCAGCGTTGCCCAAACCTTGGACCAATGTTATTTGCCATTGCCAAACCCATACTCAATCCGAATATTGGCATGTAACCGGCGTTATGGGATAACAATGTGCGCCCGTGCGTAAAATATCGATGCGCGGATTCTCAATACGAGGTTTACCGGTAACTTGCAGCGCGCGGTCGCGATCATTCTCGTCTCTCCTCTCGCCACGCCACACATGGTCATTGTTCATCCTGATATTATATCGCTCTTCAAAGTAAAAAGAAAAAACACGGTAAGTTTGTATTTATTTACTGTGTCTCGTGTTTTATTTTGATTTTTTAATCTTCGACTGCTTTTTGGATAATCGTGCGTTATCTTTCGAGACAACGTTTCTAACCTCCAAACATAACATATCCATTTGCAATGCAAAAACTCTCATTAATGAATTCAACGAAAATATTAATGACGAGCCTGACGGAGATATGGTTCCTATATCGTGGGTTGATATAGATGAGGAAAATCAGGGGTGCCCGGAGAATATCACCGCAAAGAAAATTCGCAAGTGGATCGAGCAAGAGAAGGAGCCGGCATAAAATTGGAAGAAATATTCGATTAGGGAAATAATCAACCATGCACGTAAGTTTATAAAGTTTAAGTCTAATTAAAAGAAAACCCTTCATCCTGTACATGAGAACTTTTGATTTTCTTTTAATACTCAGCGTTGAGATGCTGCTCCGTCCATTACTCATACTTATTTTTTTATTTCTTTAGTATTTTCAAATAAATCGCATTTTTTTATGGCAGATGATGCAAGCAGCGAGCCAGGCGAGTGCATCGAAGTATTATCGATGCAGCAGCTGTCGAATACTTTATCCGATAATACGCCACCAAGGAATCCACTGCTCTACTGCCACATTCGAGCCGTTAGTTAGTGGGGGCTAGAGATTGCGAGGGTGGCCGTGCGGTACGGATGACGATCGGCCCTTACAACAAAAATAATAACAAATGGAGCCTGATAATTTATTATATTTAACTTCATGTGAACTCGATGTGATATTACTTTATAGTATCTTGATCTCTTGATAATTATAATCTTAATTTTCATTACAATACACATATCCAAATACACATAATGCAAATACAAATTGAAACTAAAATTTCAAAAAAATTGCAACATCATTTAATAATTGTAGACGTATTTTTATATACAATACGAAAAATACATAAACAATATATTGAAAAAAAGTTTTTTTTTACTTACCTGTTCTTATTCGATCGCCTTTTGGCAAAAGATTGGTACAGTAATAATGCCAACGCTACGCCGGTATTGGCCTAATCGTCGGGCCGAAATTGGCGAAGCGTTGGGTTGTTTTCACGACCAACACTGCCAAGACAATCGGGCCAGTATTGGTATCAGCATTGGTCGAATGTTGGTTGATGAATAGCCAACTTTTACCCTGAAAGTCAGCCCAGTAATGATGCCAACTCTACGCCAGTATTGGTGCAATCGTCAGGCCAACGTTGGCGGAGTATTAGGTTATATTCTCAACAAGTTCTGGCCCAACGCTATCTGTCAGTCCTAGTTTACCGTAGGGCCGTTCCTATCACTCCAACCTTGGTTCAAGCGTCGGCCTACTAGTGACACCAACTGTCGGGCAACCGGCGGACAGTGTTGGCGCAACACTGTGCCGATCTTGGGTCGTTTGAACATTTTTTTATGGGTTGCACTGAAACTCGCAGAACAAGTCTAATATCAAGGTTGTTCACTATTGAATTCGGCAAATATCTATTGAGGGATTCAAATTTTATAAATAGTTTAATTTTTTGAAAATCAGCATAAGCGCTCTAACTTGTGCAATTGTGAAGATATTGCATTAAAACTTTGTACAGTGCTAATTTAGCTATCGAGCTTGTTCGTTATTAAATTTGGCGAAAATCGATTAAAGATTAAAGATTTATCACATTTCGATTTTTTTGAAAAATAGCTGTAAATTCGGCTATTTGCCAGAAATTGTACCGAAATTTTGTACACGTTCAAAACAGTGATCAAGGTTGTGCGGTATTGAATTTGGCAAGAACCAAATTTGGCAAGAAGCAAATTTGCACATTGATTATACTTATGTTTTTCAATAGTTAACAAAGCTTCATTCATGAGGAAGCCAAATTTGACCGGCGTACTTTGTGATAAGGGAAGCAATGTGTAAATGTCCAATTTGGAGGGTTTTATTTTTATTTTCGATCAACCTGATGCTGAACATTTCGATAAAGCTGAAAGAAAAAAATGCGGTATTCGATTTTTGACGTGAAGTCCCTTTAACAGAACACTTTCTCGATCATTTGTTTTATATCTTCCACGATTTATTATTTGTTCACGCATCGTGGAAACATTTCCCAATTCTACTACATCCTATATCTTTACCTATTATAAAAGTCATTTCGCAGTACCAACACCTCTCTTTACGTGCCCGCATTGTCCTCGTCGCATTTCAATTTACGCCCAAGATGCAAATTTGCCTTCCCTCCCTCTCTTCCTTTTTTCTCCTTATTTGGATATACATAAAAAGAGGTGAGTGGAGAGCTTTTACGGTTGCACGCAGTGGGCTATATAATCGGGTTGGAATGAGGCGACCGAATCTCGTTGAGCCTGATTTTTTCCATTTCGATTATATTCTAAAAACCTACAAAAAAAAGGGCGGCAAAAAAGTTCGCTAAAACACTTCGAGGATGTTCCCGGAAGATCCGGAAAATAAATTCTCGTTTGTTGAGGTTGTTTTTTTTTCGTGGCTTAATGCATTCCATGGATGGAATACTTGAAAAAAAGCGGAGAACGTTTCCAGCATAATGTTCAATGGGAAGAATGTTCTAAAGAAAAAGAATTTTTTTTTCAATGGATCTCTGAATGACACTCGTCGATATTGATTCGGGTTCGGTCCCATTGCGAGCTGTGGCTTTCAAACTCTCCAATACTAATGTTCCGGGGATGAAAGACTCGATGAAAAAAGAGAGAGAACACTCGGAGTATAATGCTCGTGAAGGGATGGTTAGATTTTTTCTACTTCATCACTGATGCATCTCGATGACTCTTGTCGATTTCAATTTGAATTTTTTCACAAATTCTTTTTACCCGTCCTATTTGAACGAACCATGTACATGGATTACTCATCCTCTCTTTCAGGATTTTATTCCATCAACCATTCATATATATATGGGGCATTCCACAACGATTCGACTCGGATCTGACTCTTCACGTCTCCGATTTTGTCCCCGATTTTTTATAGTTTTTTTTATCTTTTCGAAAAGTACTCAGGATTTTTTTCAGATTTTTTCGGAGCAATTTGACTTGGCTATAATTTTTTAAGCAAATTATTTTTAGCCCAAAGTTAAAAATCTGAAAAAAATCACAAACCGTTTGTTTATATGATAAATTTCAAGCGTTGAGCTGAAGTTGGCAGGGGTTTTCTGTTTATAACAAGCTTTTTCGAAAGAAAAAAAAATAGAAAGAAACCTGAATTGAGTGGGCTCTATCCAAACATTTTTTTAAACACCTTCAATTCCTACAAAAATGTTTGGATAACGGCTCACTCAATTAAGGTTCCTCCTTCTATTGAAAAAATTTCTTTTTTCACCCCTGCCCCTTCAGCTCAACGCCTGAAATTTTTCATATAAAAGAGGGGATATTTATAATTTTTTTCAGATTTTTGAATTTGGGCTAAGAATAATTTGTTTATAAAGTTATGATTTAGTCAAATTGCTCCAAAAAATCCGATAGAAATTCTGAGTGCTCTTTAGAGGTAGTACAAAACCATAAAAAGTTGCGGACCAAATCGAAGAGGTAATGGGTTAGACCAAGGTCGAATCGGTGTGAAATGCCCCATATATCCGTGCACGTAGCTTGACAGTTTCCTACTTATCGTTCCTAAACGAAGTGAATTCGAAAAGTGAAGGGGGCGCGCAACGTTGCCTTTCTCTGGCGCACATAAGCATGAAGTTCTCCTTCCCTCTCTTCCTCCAGTTGCGATGGAGAATATACGTGGGAATACAGCATCAGAATTTCGTCCTGAAGGAGAGAGAGTCGAGTCACGAGAGTGGGTTTTTCCTCCCTCTGGGTATCTCGCGAGAGTGCACCGCGCTGTTCAGACGGAGAGAGAGGGAGAGAGAAAGAGAGTGATTGGGATGAGGCAGAGAGGAAAAGTCAGAATGGGGGTAAACTCAGCGAGAGAGGATTGTCCTCTGATGCTTCTCTGGATGCGAAGAAGATACATATACATAGGAGCACAGGACAGAACAACGACGCTTGAAAAGAGAGAGACGAGATCGCGTTGTATCGATCGTCGTCATAAAATCCATTATATGAGTTGGACCCTGTCCAGTGACTTGTGTATTAGCCGTCGCATTGCCTCGCAAATAAAATGCTCTTCTGTACTTTTCTACTCTTTCTCTGTCTCTCCCTTTTCCTCTAAAGCATCGAACCCGAGATCATCGCTTGCTTTCGACAAACTCCACTTCATCCCTTTATCCACACATCCATATAGATATAGCATCGAATACCAACGACGGGACGCAGCCCTTGTTTTTTTAAATCGTATGTTTGTGTGCGTTTTCTTCACTTCCCGAAAACCAAGTGTCGCCGTCCCAGTCTATTTTCTACTCGAATGTGTAGGATTTGATGCAAAGCTGAATAGTCGGGGAATGCAGTTGAATTGAGTAGGTTTTATATTGAGAACCTGATGCGGTTCAACACATGATCTGAAAGAATAATCAACAAAAACCATCGATGAAAATAGGACCGATCTTCAATGTATAACTAGCTATCGCCTATACCACATTTGCATCAGAATTTTTTTTTAACATTGTAAAAAAATTAAAACTATGAAAAAAAACAGTCGAAAACCGCCTTTTTTTATTCAGACAGCCGCCATTTTGGGATTTTATTCCGTTTTCTCTGTGGTAGGGGTTTTTTACCCTCAACTTTACCAGCTCATAACTTATTCAATTTTCATTTTTTTTATTCGAAATTTTTGTTTGTTTATTGTCAATATATTAATAAATATGTTGTAAACAAATAAATGATAAAAAAATATTTTTTTATCGAGCTCGACAAAACGTTCAAAATGTATATCTTTAGACCAGAATACCTCGCTGAGATACACAAACTTATAGCTCAAGATGAGCGTCCTACACAAACTTATCGCCCAACATATTCGTCCTACACAAACTTATAGGCCAACATATTCGTCCTACACAATACATTATACATTATAATACACAATTATTTGAACGTCCCACTTGTGTAGGACGTTCAAATAATTGTGTAGGACGAATATGTTTATAATTGTTTATATTTTATAATTGAAAGCGTGCGCGAAGACAACGACATCTGGCGACTGCATTAAGTCATGCTCTAATACGGTAGGAGCGATGGAAGATTTTTATAAATAAGAGAACTTAAATTTGGTAGGAACTTAAAAATAGAAGTGCTATACCATTTCAGAAAGAGGGAAGTGAATAGAACCCCTCGTGATAACGAAAATAAATATAAAATGGTCTCAAAAAGGTAAAATAGAATTGTTTTCCAATAGATCGAGGTTAGTCGAACAAATCACTATTACTTCAACGTAAATTCTATTACGTTTAGAAGATGTGAAAGATCTGTTTTACCGACAATTTTTCGAACAAGTCTTTTTATAAATGTTTAATAATTTTAAAGAAAAATAAATTTTAGGCCTTGCGAAATATACTGAGGCAGAATATGAATCTTTTATTTTTCCCCAGATGTTGCTGATTTCTGAAAAAAACCTGTTCGAAAATTTCAGCTATTTCTCTCGCACTCATGTGATAGCTAATTTACATTCGGATCCTCGTGAACGTGAGCCCGATTCAAAGAAATGTTGTACGCAGCTATCGCTGTGATCGTTTCAGTTGCCCATATGTGATTTTTGTATGGGACTTATTTTGTAGATCTCATTACAGCGGATTTGTGTTCTTTACTCGGATGGGTGACCGCTTGACCGCGCACTGGCTGGCGCGCTATCTGTTGTTCAGGAGGTGACTCGCTTAAGGCCTTGGTATCTGCATTCGAGCGTGTTCGTGTCAATACCGGGAAATTGGATAAATTACCTACTGTATTGGCGAGGGTTTTCTGCAGTTAACCTTCGTCTTCAGGCAGAATTGCGATGCAGAAAAAAGTAGGAAAATGTGTTGATGGCCGCAGCCAGAAAAGCCGACACTTCTTAAAGTATAGGTTAGATTGGAACAGGAAAGGAAACGTAAAAACTCGATCAGGGTATACGGTAAACCTGATTTTTGAAAATATTGCATTTGTTTTTCGTTACATCTAATAAAATATATTTTAATCGTTTTTAGTCTTTCAAACATCCCTTACATGAATTACAGCTGAAGCTTCCGTCCTGCATATGTTACGTCTGGTCACCGATGCTGCTGCGAAGATTGCACCAAAATCTTGTTAGAGGATCGCAGGGATCGCAAGTGTCCTATATGCAGGTCGGAAGTTTCAGCTGTAATTCTGGTTGTACACATATTCAATTACACGAAATGCAAATACAAATTGAAACACAAATTTAAAAAAAATCGACATATATCATTTAATAATTTGACGTATTTTTATATACAATACGAAAAAGACGTTACGAATATATTAAAAATAAGTTTTTTCAACTTAGCTGTTCTCATCCGATCGCCTTTTAGCAAAAGATTGGTACAGTAATAATGCCAACGCTACGCCGGTATTGGCCCAATCGTCGGGCCGAAATTGGTGGACCGTTGGACCAGTATCGGTATCAGCATTGGTCGAATATTCGTTGATAAATAGCCAACTATTACTCCGAAGGTTGGCCTAGTATGATGCCAACTCTACACCAGTATTGGCCCAATCGTCAGGCCAACGTTGGCGGAGTATTGGGTTATTTTCCCAACCAGTACTGGCCCAACGCTATCTGTCAGACCTAGTTTACCATGAGACCGTTCCTATCACTCCAACCTTGGTTCAAGCGTCGGCCTACTAGTGACGCCAACTGTCAGGCAACCGGTGGACAGTGTTGGCGCAACACTGGGCCGAACTTGGGCCGTTTGAACATTTTTTCATGGGGATTATCCTGGGCTATAAGTTTGCGTAGGACGATTATCTTGGGCTATAAGTTTGTGTAGGATGAATATGTTGGACTATAAGTTTGTGTAGGACGAATATGTTTGACTATAAGTTTGTGTAGGACGAATTGGTTGGACTATAAGTTTGTGTAGGACGATTATCTTGGGCTATAAGTTTGTGTAGGACAATTATCTTGGGCTATAAGTTTATGTGGGACGAATATGTTGGATTATAAGTTTGTGTAGGACGGATAAGTTGGACTATAAGTTTGTGTAGGACGAATATGTTGGACTGTAAGTTTGTGTACGACGAATATGTTGGACCATAAGTTCGTGTAGGACGTTCAAATAGTTGTGTAGAACGAATATGTTGAACTATAAGTTTATGTAGGACGAATATGTTGGACTATAAGTTTGTGTAGGACGAATATGTTGGACTATAAGTTTGTATAGGACGAATATGTTGAGCCATAATTTCGTGTAGGACGTTCAAATGATTGTGTAGGACGAATATGTTGGGCTTGTGTAGGACGATTGAAGAATGGTGTAGGACGTGATATGGTGGATAATAATTTGTGTAGGACGAAAAGAACTAGACATAATTACGTGGGGAACGTTTTGTGTAGGACGACCCTTGTGTAAGACGAGAATTGTGTAGGATCGAACTTCACTCTTTTTTTGACTGAGTGTATATTGTAAATTTTTTCCGTGCGCGTTGCGATGAGTTGAGTGATGGTCTTTTTTTTTGCTGGTTTTTTATTGGCAGGCGGTATTTGGCAACCGATTTCGAGTGGCAGGCACTCGAATTTATTTTCAGGATTGTCCTTAGCACCTGGTGTGTGAAATTTCATCCAGATCGCGATTCGCACGGAAATCGATTTAAAAAAACTACTTAAAAAATTTTTTTAACGCAAACGCAGCAGATTCGAGCAGGCAGGCACGCGATTTCGTATTGTGGGTCTACAAAGCTATTATCTGTAATGTTTTCAGCAATGATGGGATCTGCACGGTAAAAGTGTCGCTAGCTCTTGGACTATATTTTTTTAACCAAAAACAGTGAAAACATCCTCTTTTATTTAAATCGCCGCCCTTTTATTATTTATCAATAAATATTGATATCCATAGAATGCGCGAACCACGGTCACACTGAATCAAAATATTCTCCATTTTTTTATTTCGATGAGCCATTATCTATAGATATCAACGCCACCAGCGACATATCTACTTTTCGAGGAGTTACCTTCGCCTTATATTTTTGTGTATAAAAAGAGTTTAAAATTAATTTTTTTTATGTATTTCGAGAGTTTTATTTATTTATCGAGTTCAACAAATTTTATATCAATACCTATAATATTACATTCTTAAAGAATGTACAATCCCTTTTTGGGCATTTAAATAACCAGAATGATGCCTCAAGGATATTCGACAAGTACACGAAAAAGTCCAGTAATTATTCATGGATTGGCACAGTGATTTTTCCTGGATTAGTCCAGTATTATAACATTCCGAGCGGCAAATCCGGATAATTTTCATGCAGAGCTTCCAGCAAAAATCACTGGAGTACTCCATAGATTTTGAACGGGAAATAACTCTTGGTCGAATAACCAGTGCAATTTACGGTACCAGTCCAGTAATAATCATTGATACGATATCATTGATTTCCATGGCTTCAAAAGTACATATTACTAGACTGAGTAGTAATAACAACTGTAGCACACTCCATTAATTTTCACTGAATGATTTTTGCTGCGGGAAACAGCGAACAGTACCTTGACCAGTCCAGTAATATTAGAGCATTACTGGATACTTCATTAATTATTACTATGTTGGCCATGAATTAGTACTGCATTTTTTTGTGTATAATCAAAATGCCGAGGTTGTACGTAAAAGAAAATTATGATTGTAAATAGCATTTGTCAACAAATTTTGATACAGTGGAATTTAATTGAAAACGATTGCTTGTAACTGAATGGAAGCTTACATCAAACCTGACAGTCTTTCTATAATTTTCTTATTCCAAAAAATTAAAAAAACCAGAAAGGGACGGAAAAAAGTACACATTGATTCAATGTTGTTTAAAAAAAAAAATTATGAAAAGTGCCGTTTGTAGAAATTCTCGATCTCGTGGATCGTCGTCTTTTTCGTCGAGTGTGCATTTTCGCCCTTTTGTACTCAATCTCTCTCCTTTATTTTTTTCCTTCTGATAGCTGATATAGAGAAATTTTACGACTGGCAGGGGGTATGTCGTTTCGGAAAATTAACCTCGCCTATAGTTCAAGCTAGTATAGTAACAGCGAGTGTCCACACGAACGAGAATTCAGCGTGGGCTATACGATAATTAATCCCAATTGAATTAATTACGGTTTTCGGTGAGCTCATGCGATCGAGTGGGTTTATATATCGAAACTCGACTCACGTGGATACATCTATATAAATGTATATACATATTGTATGATATATATGTATGTATATAAAATCGAGGGCTTGGCTGTCGAGTAAAGTTAAATGCTACCGGGGGATCGCATGATGGCTGATCGTGGCTTTTTGTCGCGCAATGGAACTCCCGCTTCGGACTTTCCTGCAGAACCCTCCACCCTAACCCCTCCTATTTTCCTCTCCACAAACACTCTTGTATCTCCGACACATGCTTGGATCATTGAGAATCAAAAGGGCTCAAACTGGGCCCCAGCAGTGCCTTAATTCACGCCCTTTTAGTAGCTGATTTTGTGATATCCGCCATCGTGGCGTATAGTCAACTTGGTCGGTGAAGTTTAGCGAGAGAAAAAAGGGCGCGCAGGGGGCGAAGGGATAGAGGATGGCTCTTCTTGATACTCTGTGTTGGCGTGTGGATAGCGATATACATAAGAGAGGAACGTTCGACGATAACGAGAGAGAGAGGGAGAGAGTGAGGAAGGGAAAGAGAGAGTGAGAGAAGTTTGCAAGATAACGTAGTTCACTCACCCTTCCTCCCCCTTTTGGTGGACTTCTTCTTGAGAGGGAGACCATGCTCTTACGGCCAACCATGAGAGATACTGCAGAGGTGGGCTCGAAGGTAACTTTGTTGCTTTCAATGAAACGTTTGAGCTCGTGGATGTAAATATTTTGTGAAAAAACTTTTTTTCTACATTTTTTATTTTTGCAATAATTTTATTATTGCGTTACGGTATCCGTTTCTTGATGAATTTCTAAAATGATCGTATCGATATGATGTATTGGCCACCATTTGAGTTACCGAATAAACAAATTTTTCGGACCAGTTAGAACCCTTAAGGTACAACGGTTTCCTGAAAAACCTAGTTTCGAGTTTTTACACTCTGCGCGTGATTCAATAAAAACCGCTCGACGGATTTCACTCTACGACGTCTTATTTTCTTCGTGACACTTTTTCCTGAGGGTGAACACAGCAGATTTTGTTTTAGCCCTTTATTTCGGAGTTGCAGGCCTGTTTTGAAATTGCTAGCCTATATTGAACTTTCCAGGCATTGTCCTGGTCACAATTTTGACTGTAATCAAAATGTGCCGCATTCATCCCGTGGGAAAAAGCGTTACGAAGAAAATGAGACGTTGTAGAATAATATCCGTCCAGCGCTTCTTTCTGAATCACGCACAGAGTGTAAGAACTCAAAACCAGGTCTTTCAGGAAACCGGTGCACCTAAAGGGCTCGAAATACTCTCAAAAGATTGTTCATTTGGTACCTCAAATGATGGAACATACATTATATTTGTAAGCATTCTGAAAAAAAAAATTTAATCTCAATTAAAAATTGCCGTTTTGACGCTGACTCGACCCCCTTGACGAGGTCGAGTCAGTTGCGAAATTGCAGTTGGGAAACTGCTAGATCTCTTTTCCAACTCTGCGTATAAATATAACTGAAAGATTATATTCTTCCCCGCTCTTTAAGCTTTCTTTTACTTCAAAAGAAAACCCTTAAGGTTCACCGTCACCTTGATGCACAGCATTTTGAGTTTTTTGTCTGCGCGTGATTCAGAAAAAAAAGGTCAACGGATCGAGGTCTAACTAGTCTCATTTTCTTCGCAACGAATTCCCATCCGGGATGAGTACGACACATTTTTTAGGCACTCACTATACATGAAAAGTGCCTATTAGTATTGCCTTCCAAAAATCTATTTCTTATGAAAATAACCATACAAACTTTATACCAACATATGTTGGCATATTATACGAAAACAAAAAATTTTGGATTTTCCGTCCCCTCGGCCATCTGCATGTGCTCATAACTCGGCAATCCATGAACGGATCCGGTTCAAATTCATAGCACAGTTTTGTTTTACTATAATCTCAAAACCTTTTTTGACTCAATTCATTTAGACAATGTTGAATATGAAATTTCCCAAAAAACAGCAATTTTTTAGCCAGAAAACCATTTTTGTGTCCGTCCAGAGTCAGATCTCCGCAACCTGTGCACTAATGTTTTTGTTACTTACAGACTTTCTTTATACGATCATAAAGAAGTGTCCCGTAGAGTTTGAAGTCTTTACAGTTCTTTGAACCATTTTGTTTTAACGAAAATAACTTTTTTTCAGTTTTTCTCTCATTGCACGGAGATGCATGAACGACGTTTTATAATTTTCACCATGCCCACACAACAATAATACGTTCTAAGTACGTCTTTTGGACATCACACCAATTGTCCCGTGATGGTAATGGGATGGTGCCATGCGATACCCATGGGCTCTCAAGTGTCCGCTGTGTTTACCGGAATAGGATGGTCCCATTGGCATCCCAGGATATCCTCGGGACGTCTCTGAGACTGCAAACACAGCAGACTGGAGATATCGGTAAGATATTGTCGAGACTCCTATAAGACGTCACCGAGATATTCCAGAATTATAAGTCACAAAATAATACGTCCCAAGTACGTCTTTTGGATGATCCCATGGGATACCCATGGGCTCTAAAGTGTCCGCTGTGTTTACCGGAATAGGATGGTCCCATTGGCATCCCAGGATATCCTCGGGACGTCTCTGAGACTGCAAACTCAGCAGACTGGAGATATCGGTAAGATATTGTCGAGACTCCTATAAGACGTCACCGAGATATTCTAGAACTATTAGTCACAAAATAATACATCCCAAGTACGTCTTTTGGATGATCCCATGGGATACCCATGGGCTCTAAAGTGTCCGCTGTGTTTGCCGAAATGGGACGGTCCTACGGCCATCCCGGGATGTCTTCAGGATATCTTCGGGACGTCTCCTGGACTGCTAATGCAGTAGTTGATAATAATTCTTGTTTCGATTTAATTTTAATTAATTTCAATTAATTAATTAAATGTTAACAAAATGTGTACGGTACAGAGGGAGTCAGCAAGGACTCCTTGTATTTGTAATATAGCCTCTTTCGAGGTCTGACTTCTGTCGGTGTCGTTCGCCATCTCACGGCAAGGTTGGAACTAATGCTGCGCGATGGCTGACTTCCTACAGACATCCCTAAGAGAGTTGGCTGGGATCGTCCAAACATGGTTACCACGGGATATCCTCAAGACATGCTATATTAATCTCGAGCAGACCAATGTCGTACTAGTACCTCCCACAGACGTCTATAAGAGAGTGCGTTAGGATCGTCTTATCACGGTCACGACAGGATATCCTCGAGACATCCTATATTAATCTCGGGAAGACCAGTGTATTACTAATATCTCCCATAGACGTCTATAAGAGAGTGCGTTGGGATCGTCCAATCACGGTCGCGACAGGATATCCTCAAGACGTCCTATATTAATATCGAGCAGACCAATCTCTTACTAGGATCTCCCAGAGACGTCCATAAGAGAGTGCTTTGGGATCGTCTCATCACAGCCGCAACAGGATATCCTCAAGACGTCCTATATTAATATCGCGCAGACCAATGTCTTACTAGGATCTCCCAGAGACGTCTATAAGAGAGTGCTTTGGGATCGTCTCATCACGGTCGCGACAGGATATCCTCAAGACGTCCTATATTATATCGAGCAGACCAATGTCTTCCTAGTACCTCCCGCAGACGTCTATAAGAAAGTCCGTTGGGATCATCTAATCACAGTCGCGACAGAATATCCCCAAGACGTTCCATATTAAAATCGAGCAGACCAATGTCTTACTAGTACCTCCCACAGACGTCTATAAGAGAGTGCTTTGGGATCGTCTAATCACGGTTGCAACAGGATATCCTCGAGATATCTTATATTAATCTTGAGTTGACCAATGTCTTACTAGTACCTCCCATAGACGTCTATAAGAGGGACCGTTGGGATCGTCTAATCACGGTTGCGACAGGATATCCTCAAGACATCCTATATTAATTCCGGGTAGAACAATATCTTACTGGTACCTCCCATAGACATTCATAAGACGTACTATCTTGGCAGGACACGAATGGGACTGTCTCAGGATGGTCCCGGGATCAATTTCGCTGTGTGGGTGTACTTTCATTTAAATACATTTAAACTATTCCAAGAATTTAAAATGATTTAAACAATTTTAATATAGAATTTAAAATATTTTTGTTTTATTCATTTATAACTTTTTAACGTTTTCGCCAAAAACACACTGATTGGACGAAAATTTTAGACATTTTCTACTATTCGATAAAATGTTATTTTTCTTTAAAATATAATAATTGATAATTAGTACACTTCTAAGTATTTGAATTTTTGTTTCCAAATATTATTATTACTTTTATGCAAAGAAAAAAATTAGATGAAACATAGTGAAGGGAGGAATCGGCTGCGATTCGGCCAGTAGTTGCAAATAAAATTGGACAATTTTTTGTATAACGTTTCGATCCTCATTCAGATCCTCTTCAGATTTATTATTTCTAAAAATTACATTTATCTTAGTCTTATTTTGTATAATAGATTTTGCTATGTTTTGACATGGTTTACATTATAAGCTTATGTATTGTGTGTCATGACTGACATGAATTTGTATGGGTAATGTTTGATCATTTAATGAATGTTGGATGATATTCATTATGAATTTATTGTATTAAGACGGGTCGTTTTTTTTGCGATCCTTGATGTCTTCGAGAGAGAGGGTTTTGATATTTTAGTGCTTAATTAATGTTCTTTGTGAGAAAGTGTGTACATGTTATTTACCTATGATTTTCGTATTTGATATTTTCCAAGATTCATTTTCGATCAAAATTAACAATTTTCATTGCTTGATGTTGTTAAACGGTCAAGATGTTTCGTGAGCTTAGTAGCGACTGAGTATTAGAGACGAGTGAGGAGGTATTTATATTGTTGGGGCAGTGGGATCGAATATTGAAGAGTGGGGGTGTTTTTTATGGTTAAGGAAGTTGCCGTCAATTATTTTTAAATGCCCGACGAATTGTGGTAACGAGTCTTGAACCGGTTGTGAATTGATAACTGTTAGATTTGGTAATGAGTTTTAAGCCGATGGCTGGCAATTTAAGGTTTTTTAGTTATTATTCAAAGTTTTGTTAGATTATTGAATTATATAGGCTACTTAGTTTGTCGATGTCGGTTCTAAAATTAATCGCTTTGGACTGCGCTTTAATCTGTATCATTTCAAGAATCAATCGCTTTTTCAGCCATTTTTCATTATTTCAAATGTTGACATCGTCAAATTTAAAATTGTGATTTAATTCGATTCTGTGTTTAGCTAACGCTGTATTCTGTGTGTTAATGTGTTTTAGACTATTTTTGTGTTCGTTGATTCTGGTTTTTAGATATCTTTTAATTTGTCCTATGTACAATGCATCACAATCGTTACAATCGATTTGGTAAACTACGTTGGATTTAATCATCTTGTCTATTTTGTCTTTTGTGGAACCGATGATAGAGCGAATTTTGTGCTGGTTGTTGGTTGGATAACAGTTTTGTGTCATTGTGTTTTTAATTAGTTCAATGTTTTTTTGGTGGAAGGAAACGTCTGATAGTTTTATCGGTCTATCTACTATCATCGTTGTAATTCCTTTTTTTTTTTACTAAGAGGGTGGTGAGAAAAAAAGTTTACGAATTGACCTGATCAGGTAGGTTTTCTGTACCAATCGATAATTATTCAGTTGCTTTTTCGAATTAGTAAGCTTTCTAGAAATGGTATTTTGTTGTTTGTTTCTATTTCAACTGTCAACTACACTTTAGTGTGATACGAGTTAAAGAGATTAAGTGTTGATTTAATTTTCTCCGTGGGAAGAGCCATGATGACATCGTCTACGTGTCTTTTTTAGATTGGTATCGTGAATTTCAGTTTTTCGAGGCAGTTTGTTTCCAAATCGATCATTACAATGTTTGATAATATCGGGGCCAACGGTGAACCCATTGGTAAACCAAATATTTGTTGATATAGTCTGTCGTTAAAGGTAAAGAAGGTTGAGAACATTATGAATTCTATCATTTTTATTATTTCGTTTAGTGGAAACTTTCCTGAGAAAAGATTTGATCGTCTTCGGAGGCTTTGTATGACTAATTCTAAAGGCACATTAGTATAAAGTGAGACGACATCAAAGGAAATAAGTTTGTAGTTATCGGATATAAAGATGTTTGATACCAATTTTTTAACTGAGAAGCTGTCTTGGACGTGAGAGTTTGTGATGTCTATTAATTTTGAGAGTTTTGTTTGGATGAATTCGGCTAATTTATGTGTAGGGCTATTGATAGAAGATACTAATGGACGTGGCGGATAATTTTGTTTGTGAATTTTTGGAAGACAGTATAATCGTGCTAAGTTACAGTTTTCTGCGTTTAAATGATTTAGTGTGGTTTTATCTATTATTTTGAGGGTTTTCCATCTTGTGAGAATTTCGTTAACGCCTTTTTGTAGTCTGCTAAGTGGGTTTTTATTTGTGATTTTGTGTTGTTTCGTCTGCAAGTAAATTATGGGTTTTGATAATGTAGTCTTGTTTATCTAATATAACGGTTGAGTTTCCTTTATCTGCTCTTGCAATTATCAATTGAAGATTGTTTTTGAGGAAAGAAGATGTATCTTTGATAATTTTGTTGGTGTTAAAGAATGAGTTTGGAGTTTTTCCTTTATCAATCAATTCGGTGAATTTCTTTCTAATTTCATCTTGTATAGGTTTTTCTAGTAAATTATCTATTTTCGATTCAAATTCTGGGATGGTTTTGTAGATGTATGTTTTAATATCTGTTGGTTTTATGTGTGGAAAGCATACGACTCGTCTTGATACAATAAATTTATAATGAATATCATCCAAGATTCATCGAATGATCAAAAGTTACCTATACAAATTCAGGTCAGTCATGACATACAACACATAAGCTTATAATGTAAACCATGTCAAAACATATCAAAATCTATTATACAATATAAGACTAAGATAAATATAATTTTTAGAAATAATAAATCTGAAGAGGATCCGAATAAGGATCGAAACGTTGTACAAAAAATTGTCCAATTTTATTTGGAACCACTGGCCGAATCGCAGCCGATTCCTCCCTTCACTAATTCTCTACACGGCCGCACATCCAAACCAACACTTGAATCAACTGGCTTAAAACTCGAAGAAAATGACCTCCAACGAGATTCTATAATTATTTGGTTGCATTATCCTTGCAGCCTTCAAGAATTAAAAACGCAATAACATCGCCAAAACTCTTTATCACCAACAACTACGGTTTTTACTGAAACGCAGACAAGTCTAATATCTCCACACATTTATTCGCAGTACATAAACGACATCCTATTTTTTAACAATAGAAATAAGTTTAAACTCAAAACAGTCTTACACAAAACTTACAAATCTTTACTCAATATAGAGATTAATGACTTGAATTACAAAATTAAAATACTTAACAAATAAATTCGAAAAAACAGAATTAATTGCGAAAACTCCAAAACACATAAACGAAAAATTCTTCAAACTTGAACGAATCGAACTAAACAGAATATCAAAAGAATTCTTCAACAAACACAAAAAGAAAATAAATAACCTCAGGTATGAAAGGATACGAAATATCCATCAACACATTTTTAATTATGACGAATTCTTAAGAACAATCGCATCACAATCGAATCGAAATCAAGGAAACATAAACGATCAAAATCAACATACAAGGCAAGAACCGACATCACATATTAATCTTTTCAATTCTGCAACATCAAACAATACTCAACACAACATAAGCAATAACATAATTAATGACCCATTAACTAACAAAGAATCAACAATCTCAAACAACAAAGTTAAAGAATGGCTAATCAATCTAACAAACATAGACATTCCAACACATATATCAACCTTTTTATCATTAGGTGAAAAATTTTGCTTTCCATACATAAAATCAACACATATTAAAACATACATCTACAAAACCATCTCAGAATTTGAATCGAAAATAGATAATTTACTAGAAAAACCAATACAAGATCAAATGAGAAAGAGATTCACCAAATTGATTGATGAAGTAAAAACTCCAAACTCATTCCTTAACACCAACAAAATTATCAAAGATACATCTACTTTCCTCAAAAACAATCCTCAATTAATAATTACAAGAGCAGATAAAGGAAACTCGACTGTTATCTTAGATAAACAAGAGTACATTACCAAAACCCATAATTTATTTGCAGACGATACAACATATCATGAATCGAAATCACAAATAAAAACCCACTTAGCAGACTACAAAAAGGCGTTAACCGAATTCTCACAAGATGGAAAAACTTCAAAATAATAGATGAAATTACACAAAATCATTTAAAAGCAGAAAACTATAACTTAGCACGATTATACTGTCTTCCAAAATTTCACAAACAAAATTATCTGTTACGTCCAATAGTATCTTCTATCAATAGCCCCACACATAAATTAGCCGAATTCATCCAAACAAAACTCTCAAAATTAATAGACACCACAAACTCATACGTCCAAGATAGCTTCTCAGTTAAAAAATTAGGATCAAACATCTTTATACCCGATAACTACAAACTCATTTCCTTTGATGTCGTCTCACTTTACACTAATGTGCCTTTAGAATTAGTCATACAAAGCCTCCAAAAATGATCAAATCTTTTCTCAGGAAAACTTCCACTAAACAAAATAATAAAAACAATAGAATTCATAATGTTCTCAACCTTCTTTACCTTTAACGACAGAATATGTCAACAAATATTTGGTTTACCAATGGGTTCACCGTTGACTCTGATATTATCAAACGTTGTAATGATCGATTTGAAAACAAACTACCTTGAAAAACTGAAATTCACGATACCAATCTATAAAAGATACGTAGACGATATTATCATAGCTCTTCCCACGGACAAAATAGAATCAAAACTTAATCACTTTAACTCGTATCACACTAAACTACAGTTCACAGTTGAAATAGAAACAAACAACAAAATACCATTTCTAGACATCTTACTAATCCGAAAAAAACTCAACAATTACCGACTGGTACAGAAAACCTGCCTGGTTAGGTGGATTCATAAACTTCCTCTCTCACCACCATCTTAGTAAAAAAAAACGGAATTATGACGATGTTAGTAGATAGAGCAATAAAACTATCAGACGTTTCCTTCCACCAAAAAAACATTGAACTAATTAAAATCACAATGACCCAAAACGGTTATCCAATTTCCTTCACAGAAAAGATAATAAGATAAAGACTAACATTAATTCAGGCACAATCAAATACAAACACCACATTCGACTCCTCTAGATTGATAAATTCACCTTATACTGAAATTATTTACCACCAACTGATCCGTCGCTTTCGACAATTCAATGTAACATTAGTCACCAACAACCAACAGAACATTCGCTCTATCATCGGTTCCACAAAAGACAAAATAGGCAAGATTAATAGATCTAACGTAGTTCACCAAATAGATTGTAACGATTGTGATGCATTGTACATAGGACAAATTAAAAGATATCTAAAAACCAGAATCAACGAACACAAAAATAGTCTAAAACACACTAACACACAGAATACAGCGTTAGCTAAACACGGAATCGAATTAAATCACAATTTTAAATTTGACGATGTCAAAATTTTGAATAATGAAAAATGGCTAAAAAAGCGATTAATTCTTGACATGATACAGATTAAAGCGCATTCCAAAGCGATTAATTTTAGAACCGAGATCGACAAACTAAGCAGCAAATATAATTCAATAATTTAACAAAACTCAAGACTTCAAGACTCGTTACCAAATGATAAAAAATTACCCATACAAATTCAGGTCAGTCATGACACACAACACATAAGCTTATAATGTAAACCATGTCAAAACATATCAAAATCCATTATACAAAATGAGACTAAGATAACTGTAATTTTTAGAAATAATAAATGCGAAGAGGATTCGAATAAGGATCGAAACGTTATCCAAAAAATCGTCCAATTTTATTTGGAACCACTGCCCGAATCGCAGCTGATTCCTCCCTTCACTAATTCTCTACACGGCCGCATATCCGAACCAACACTTATATGAAACATAACCTTATGTTCCTGAAATACACATCTTTTTTAATGAAAAAAAACATCCCCACACAATACATCACACTACACTCGATCGAATTGCACGAATTGTCACTTTAAAAAATCACATTTTATATTTTTCAACATTATAATTTAAGTAAACAATACAACGGCCGTGATTACGATGACACATAAAAAACATCAGTAAAAGGCAGAAAATTTTGGCTGCATTATCTTGAACGCTTAAGCCCGAGACACAATGACAAGAATAAGAAATAAGGAATAAGAATCAGCCAATCGCCGCGCACTTTAGAGAAACTACGCAAATCGGATAGCTGATTTCTTATTTTTGTCTCTGTGTTTCCGGCTTTATTTACACGCTTACAGCACGAATAGTGGGGATTCTGGCACGGGCGCACTGCGCTTGAGCGCTGCATAATCTGGCGTACCCATTGGTCGAAATGAATTTCGGGCGTGGCATTGTCGCGCGCGAAATTCAATTTGACGAACAGGTACGCCAGATTATGCAGCGCTCAAGTGCAGTGCGCCTGTGTCAGAATTCACCTATACATCGGCATATGAAATGCTACTGGATATGACGCTCATAGCGCTCAAAATGTTCAAGACGAATGCAGCCTATGCCATCTCACTACCACTCGCCGCGACAGCTCAAGCTAGAATATGAAAGATACGCCTGACTCGTCTCAGCCCACGCGGAAGAAAAGTATATTCGTCATATATCTCAGATACATAATTCTTACATGTCATACGAAATGGCAAAAATTCGTTTATTTGTCATACATGAGACAAGTATGAATAATATATCTGAGATATCTGACGAATATATATGGAATGCATCTCTCTTATAAGCTTATGCATATTAAATATATTGCTTTTATATTTTTCTATGTTAAATTATATATCTATATTACATTTTACATATATCTGTAATACATCCGTAGTACATGCAAAATATAATATGGATACATATTTATATACCTTGAAATATAAAAAGAACATATGATATATTCATGCACAATCTATATGAAAATATGAAATATATATTTTTATTATATAAATTTGTTACTTTATATAATAAAATTACAGGTCCCTATCAATTCAACGACGTTTTGTCGGTCACCCCCTACGATTTTTTTAATGGTTTAATATGGTATTATATATGCAAAAAGAATTATCCGTGTAAATTTTCAGCTCTTCATCTTAAACCATACCGAAGTTATTGATTTTTCAAAAAATATTTCTCAAATGATCATAACTTTGACAATAACTAAGATATTCTAATTTGTTAGGTCATTTTTTTTTGTTTTTCAATGTACTTTTTAAACAAAATATCGAGACCTGAGAAGATTTTTTTGAAATGTTTTTTAGCTGTTTTAAGCTAAAAAATTGGATTTTCTTTCAATGGGACCGATTTCATTTTTTTAAAAAAACCTTCTAAAATTCTACGTAAAAGGACAAAATTTTTGAGATTTTATCGAAGATGAGATTCAAATAACTTCTTGTTAAAAGAAATTCGATTTTTATTCTGTAATTTTGATCTTTTTTCTTTCTATGACTACAATAGCTGATTTCAATGATGTTAAAATAAATAATTTAACTTCTCTTGCATGTTTCCTTTGTAAATTATAATAATTAACATAAAAAATTACAATTCAAGTACGTTTTGCACTTTACAATGAATAAGTGGACGATCCGAATATAGTATTGCAAGTGGCCTGGCGTAGCTCAGTCGGAAGAGCACTCGACTGGCGATCGGGAGGTCGCGGGTTCGATTCCCGGTCCCCCAGTATTTCACATCGTTCTTCAAAACCCAAATTTTCCCGGTCATGACACATACATACACAAATTGTACATGTACTGATCGCATTATTTATGCCTATTATATTTTTTATGACAATCGAGATCGATGTCAGTGGTCATAGATTATGGCCCTATTTTTGACTCAAGATATATAATATTTCACATATGTTATGAATATATGAGAAATATTTTTCATATATTTCAAATATATATTAGATGTGAAATGAATATAAAATAATATATAAATCATGTATGTTAGATCTATATGTGATATATATCGCATGTATAGATAAGTTGTTATACATACAAGTTAATGCATTCCAAGTACATTTGTTCATATATCTTTCATATAATGTTCATACATAATACGGCAGAAAGTTGGTTATTTCTCATATATTTCTCATATATTTGCGATACATGATTCATACTTGGCATACATGAATTATATATTTCTCATACATATTTCATACATCAAAAATATATTTTCGCATGTACTTTTTTCCGCGTGGGAGGTTCCATCGCCTCTCTGTTCAGAGTCAATTTTGATTTTACGTGTCCGAAATAAATTGACAGAAACACATGATCAAATCTACTCAATTCTCGCTATTACAATTGTTGAAAAAAATATGGAAAAAAATGTTAATATCTTTTTGGGTGTTTTAAGCTAAAAACTTGGATTTTCTTTCTATGGGACCTCGTCGAAAATATATAAAATTCTACGTAAACAAACAAGAATTTTAAAATTTTACTGAAGATGGGATTCAAATAACTTCTTATTAAAAAAAAAATCAATTTTTTTTCTTCGTAATGTTGATCTTTTTTCCTTCTATGACTACAATAGTTGATGATTTCAATGATGTTCAGATAAATAATTTAGCTTTTCTCATATATTTCCTTTGTAAATTATATTAACACTAAGAATTACAATTTTTATGTAAAGAAATTGAATAAAGTGCAAAACGTACTTGAATTGTAATTCCAATTGTTAATTATTATAATTTACAAAGGAAATATGTAAGAGAAGTAAAATTATTTATTTTAAGATCATTGACATCAACTGTTTTAGTCATGGGAGGAAAAAAGATCAAAATTACGAGAAAAAAAAGTCGAACAAAATTTCTTTTAATATGAGAAGTTATTTGAATCCCATCTTCGGTAAAATCTCAAAAATTTTCTTCTTTTACGTAGAATTTTATATATATTTTTTTTTAAATTTGAAAACGTCCCATTCAAAGAAAATCCAATTTTTTTAGCTTAAAACAGCCCTAAAGACGAAAAAAAAAAATTTCTCGATTTTTAATATTTTTTTCAAAGAGTACATTGAATAATAAACAAAAATGACCTCCTAGCAAATTAGAATATCGTGGTTATTGTGGAAATTATGATTATTTTAAGAATATTTTTCCAAAAATCAATAACTTCGGTATGGTTTAAGATAGAGAGCTAAAAATGTGCATGAATACTTCTTTTTGCATGTGTAATAACATCTTAAATAATAATAAAAAATCAAAGGGGTCACCGACAAAACGTCGTTAAATTGACATGGAATGACTCATATACATGTATAGGGTATACATACGAATATTCTATTAGAAATAGAAATTTTCTTCTTTCTGGAAAATAAAAATTCCCGTTCCTTCAAGAAAACGACTAATAGTAACACTTAATTGTCGTATGTAATAGACCCTGTGTAAGTTTAATAATTAATAATTAATCGATGTTCATAATGCATCAAAGAGTTCGAATTGCGGTGTGAGTGCCTATTAAAACGTCCCCAAGGGATTTGTTATAACCAACATTTAAAATAGATTCGATCACAATGGAATAAATCAAGACAGTGCCCACACAGCAATAGAATGAAACGCTGTAGATGTCTAATGTAAGATTTGGACATCTGAATACATATTCCGAAAGACATCCAGCAAGTTCAGAAAGTAGTCGAATGTGCCACTTTGAGAAATGATTTTGACATCGGTGAAAAGTTGTCTTGAAGATAACTCTTTCAGACTTCTCCAAAAAAAATATCGTAAAGACTACTATTTCGAGGTTTCTTCAGAAGACATCGTCAAGATAACTTTTTGAGGGTTTCTTTGAAATGATTGAAAATTTATTTTTTTCTTATTTCGATCGTTTGCAAAAACTTTTAATGCGTATTTTTATTTATTTACATAGCTACTGGCCCGACTGCATTTAAAATAAATTAGAAAGAAACTCAAATTGATCATTTCTATTTCATCTGCCTCCGCCGGGATTCAAACCTGCGACCTGCCTATCTGTCCTCTCTAAGAACCTTACACGCTACCTATTACGCTACCGAATTCTCTTTACTTATATGATGTATCAGTGGTGAATACCAGAGTTTAAACGGTTTCGATATGTATCCGAACAAATATTATCACGTAGTTCATTTGGATATGCGATTTCTAATAGCTTTTTGATATTTATTCCAAAGATCACTTAAGGGGACAGTAAACCCCCTCACCCGCCCTTCCGCTTTCGAAAATGCGAGAGAGATAGAGCTAAAACTTTTAACACATTTTTCTCGGAGATGGCCTGATGGAATAAAAAAAAAATAGTGGGGCCACCTGTACACATTAATTACGCAGGCGCTCCCACTAATCTTTTTTCATTTCATCAAGCCGTCTCCGAGAAAAATGCGTTAAAAAATTGTTGAGGTTATGTTGACATTTATACTCTTCTCAATAATTCTTATTTCAAACTTCTTCAGACTAACGTCTGCGAGATATCATACGTGTTTTTCTAGAAGTAGTCTAAAAGTGTTTGCGAAGAAGTATTTCTGACTTTTGTATTGGATGACTATTACGGAATATCTTGAAGATATCTTGTAAGGATATTTGACAGTTGATTTCATTCCGAAGATCTCTAAAGTAATTCTTATTTCAGACTTCTTCGGACTAACGTCTGCGAGATATCCCAGCAAACACAGTTCCGAAATAGTTACGAAAATGTTACGTAACGTGTGTTACATTGGACATAACATTTATGTCACAAACTCCGTGAATGAAGCAGAGTTTGTTCTCAAATATGTCATCCTATAAACAAGTCACAGATACGAAACATCTACGAGGAATAATAATGAAATAAACTCATACCCAAGATGTAACATATTCAGCTCATAGATGTAACAAACTCATCACATAGCCATAACAAACTCAGATAATAGATGTAACAAACTCAGATCATAGTTGTAACAAACTCAGCTCATTGATGTAACTCCTACAAAACGAAACGTAACCCTGGTGCATAATACTCGTAACAATGATGTCAATGTGATTTCGTGGTTACAGGTAATTTACGTATATACATATTTTATGAACAAATTACAAGAAATTTATGTATTTCCAACCTACATATTAGGTTGGAATTTTATTTTCATTTTAACATTTGAAAAGTACATTTCAATTAAAATTTATAATTTTTGTAGAATACCTACAAATATGATGTATCGTCCACCATTTGAGGTACCAAATGAACAATTTTTTGGGACTAGTTAGAACCCTCAAGGTGCACCGGTGTCTTGAAAAGCCTAGTTTTGAGTTTTTATACTCTACGCTGATAAACTGCTGGCGACGTCTCATTTCCTTTGTAAACTTTTTCCCACGGGATGAGCGTGACACATTTTAATTAAAGTCAAAATTGTGACCAGGACAATGCCTGAAAAGTTCAAAATAGGCTAACAATTTCAAAGCAGGCCTGCAACTCTGAAATAAAGAGCAGAAAACATGTGTCATGCTCATCTCATGGAAAAATGAGTTACGAAGGAAATGAGACGTCGTACAACAAAATCTGTCTATCAATTCTTTCTGAATCATGCGCAGAGTGTAAAAACTCAAAGCTAGGTTTTTACACAGTGTAAAAACTCAAAACTGGGTTCTTACACTCTGCGCATGATTACGAAAGAATTGCTAGATAGATTTTGTTCTACGACGTCTCATTTCCGTCGTAACACTTTTTCCTATGGGATGAGCGTGGCACATTTTAATTAAAGTCAAAATTGTGACCAGGACAAGGCCTGGAAAGTTCAAAATAGGCTAACAATTTCAAAGCAGGGATGCAACTCTGAAATAAAGAGCAAAAAAAATGTGCCGTGCTCATCCCATGGGAAAACGAGTTACGAAGGAAATGAGACGTCGTAGAACAAAATCTGTCTATCAATTCTTTCTGAATCATGCGCAGAGTGTAAAAACTCAAAGCTAGGTTTTTACACAGTGTAAAAACTCAAAACTGGGTTCTTACACTCTGCGCATGATTACGAAAGAATTGCTAGATAGATTTTGTTCTACGACGTCTCATTTCCTTTGTAACACTTTTTCCTATGGGATGAGCGTGGCACATTTTAATTAAAGTCAAAATTGTGACCAGGACAAGGCCTGGAAAGTTCAAAATAGGCTAACAATTTCAAAGCAGGCCTGCAACTCTGAAATAAAGAGCAAAAAAAATGTGCCGTGCTCATCCCATGGGAAAATGAGTTACGAAGGAAATGAGACGTCGTAGAACAAAATCTGTCTATCAATTCTTTCTGAATCATGCACAGAGTGTAAAAACTCAAAGCTAGGTTTTTACACAGAGTGTAAAAACTCAAAACTGAGTTCTTACACTCTGCGCATGATTCAGAAAGAATTGCTAGATAGATTTTGTTCTACGACGTCTCATTTCCTTCGTAACACTTTTTATTATGGGATGAGTGCGGCAAATTTTGATTAAAGTCAAAATTGTGACCAGGACAATGCCTGGAAAATTGAAAATAGGCTATCAATTTCAAAACAGGCCTGCAACACAGAAAGAAAGGGCAAAGAGAAATTAAGCGAACGTGCAACGAGAATAAGGTTATAAACCGAGTAAGGGAAATTCTTGGGTGTTTTTCCATCACGGCAAATACCCATATAACTTATTTTTTTCTTTTAAATAAAGGGATCACATTAAACTTACCTCTTGCAATGTATGCTGTATTATTCTGGTTTATTCTGTATTACGCTGGATTATTCGATATCACCTCCTTGTAGTTTATACTCACATATTGTTTACGTTCCTTAATCGACATAACCTTAAAATGATTGAGGACATTTCTCGTAATATATGATACGTATATGTTGCGCATTTGTTACAAGAAATGACTTGTGACATTTATGTCACACATTATACATATTCGGTACGTAGCCTATACTACGAGATTATAATATCACCAATATCTATAATTGTTACGCATTTGGTACAAGAAATGTCTTATAACATTTATGTCACAGTGTGACATATTTGCTACGTAGCCTATACTACGAGATTATAATATCACTAATGTTCTATAATTGTTACAGCATCGACCCGTAACAGTTTGACAAGTTTACAGTACATGTAAATATCTCGTATAAGAGTGACGAGATCTTGACGTATCAATGTTACGTATTTGTGATGTCTATAGTTTTTCGTAATTCCTACATCTTTCATTGACATCCTTACTACATATCGTCAGGACGTATTATATACATCTCGTTTACGTGCGTTATGAAAAAGTTACGAATTTGTGATGAACATTATATGACGTAGTTATTACATTTCAATTATACGTAAATGTTTCGTAAATCATCCAAGTGTGTTTGCTGGGATCATACGTGTTTCTCTAGAAGTAGTGTTGAAAAAGAGTTCGCGAGGAAGTATTTCCGACTTTTGGGCTATGTGGCTGATCAAGAATACGGAGCGCGAAGCGCGACGACACCGGCGCGCGAAGCGCGGAGGGTTTGGAGAGTGAAGCCCCCCAACGAGTACGCAAAGCGACTTGTTTTTTTGAAGGCCTCCATTTCAAAGGGACGGAGCAGTTTTATAATTATTCACACCGAAAAAAAGGTTAAGTAACATCAATTAACCAGCTGCGATCACGGAAAATTCGTTTGAATCAATCGTCACATGTTTGATTTGATTACCCCGATGTTGAAATAATAAAACTGGTGTCGTTGTTTCGAATGTGTACTGCATTCACCGCAATTACAACATTGGATCAAAATGATTTCAAACGAGATTGATTGAACAACTTGTTTTTTCATTCAATCTAATATTTAGTCATTTACTGGAAGTAAATAAAAGTGTTTCAACTGTATTTTTCGTCTCATCAACAAAATCTAGTTTTAATTTGAGCTATTCATCCAGTTAAAAATCATAGTAAATGCGTTCATGTCGATCAAATTATTTGATAAATTTGACTAAATATTTCAATGCGGCCACAACACATTCAGTCGATAGTACGTATAGTAACTACCACGATCTCGGCACTTCGCCCAAGATCCGTAAGGTGGCGACGGGTCGGCGCGCGCTCTCGCGCCAGCGAGACAGCCCACACGGAAATTTATATATTTAAAATATATGCAAAATTGCGTACGAAATATATTCAAAATATAATTACCGTATATAAATGAATGTATTTAAAATATATTTTTTATAGATGTGTAATATATTTATTTGGATAGATTTTGCCGCTTTTCGCATATGTACGTATATTTTAAATGTATTTGAAATATATTTCAGATATATATAAAATATATTTAAAATATATTTTAGATATATGTAAAATGTACGACACATACATACAATATATATTTTATATATACAGTACTGAGCAATTGAAGTGGGATTTTTTTGAGAGCCTGTATTTTCGCAAAAAAATCCGAATTTGGAAAAACCTCGTATATGGTAGATCGGAAATTTCATCAGCTTTCGATTGCGACCAGGCTCGTCGCAATCGGTCGAGAATTGCGGGCGTGGGAGGAAAAAAGGTGGGGGAGTGCAAAATCGGGCCTCCCGCGAGTGTCGGGATTTTAGGGTTGCAAGTGCCCCAGAAGCTCTGTGTGGTATCAAACGGAAGGGTATAACTCAGAGATGAAAAAAAGTTGCATTAGAATCGAATCCCCCACCCCCCGAGGGAGGGGTGGTGCCAAAAGGGTGAACTGGTATGTTGGGCATAATGAGAAAAGGGTTCGTCCAAACGGGTTAATTTTTTTTCGAGAATCATTTTTGTTTAGTACTCCGTGACCCTGTGAAAAAAAACCTGAGAAAAATCGCTCCTGAAATGAAAATTCACGTGTCCCGCCGGAACGCATTTTCATTCGCGAGCATTTTTCGCAACAAAAAACTCGACAAAATTTTTTTTCAATTATGCCTCATTAAAAAGGACATTTCAATGAATAAAGTCGTATTTTTTCATATTTTTCCTATGCCTGGTTCATCTCAACGAGGCATTTAAAAAACGCGTTGCGAATCGAGATTCTTTCGATGGTCGTGGCTTTCCACAATGGATGAGTACCACTGTTAGGCTGTTTTCGATCAGTCGTATTCAGTCCCCACCATTTTTTCACGAGCCAATCAAAAGACTTCATGGGACTTAGAATATTTTCGATATCTCGCGTTCGTGCTGGAGCGCGTACCATGGAGAGAGACTCCCGTGTCGCTATCCAGAACTTGGAATATTTATGCGACAAAATTTTGCTTCCTCCCGCCAATCGAGCGACTTTTTGGCGTATATTGCGAAACTTTTAGTTTTATTAGGCGTAAAGTAACGAAAATTTTTATGCAATAAATTACAATACGTTTTTAAAACGTAGATTTATTTGCATGATGAAAAAATAAAGCAATTTCTTTTTCCTTGATTATTTTTCAGGTAGAAATGATGAAAAATGATTATTAATTGTATTGCAAACAAGAATGTTCAAACGTTAAAAAAAATTAGTAGCCCTGAACAGGACCGTTTATTTTTTCTTTCTCATTTTCATCGAGTTGATTTACAAAATTTTCAATAACTCGGGGATCGAATTTTTCTATAAAAATGTTCGATACCTCGCGCGAAGTGGAAGAGTGCGATCAAAAAATAATTCTCGCAGCATACCGTGCTCGTCCCGAAATTTCTTTTTTTTTTTTTTATCTTTCATCGAGCATAGAGTTTTCCCAAGTACAAAATAATTTTTGGCACTAAAAAGAGCCATTGCATTTTATTAAATTCAATCGCGTCGATCCACAAAATTCATAAAGTCGTCATCGCCGGTCTGAATGTGCTGAAAAAACATAAATTTTGAATACCTACAAACATACATTTTTATCTGCGGAGAGTTGTATTACGTTGAAAAATTTTGATGGCTCTGAAAAGGGCCGATTTTTATCTCGAGGCATCGTGGCATCGAGTTTTGAGATGAATCTATCGCTGATTTATTTCACGTGGAGTGGGGAGAGAGATGCGGACACGTCAGGCAGCGCGAGGCGACTGGAACAAGAGCCATGCGCGCCATGGCTTTATATACACTAAAGCCAAGCGGTGGCGCATCCTGATTGGCCCGTGAAGCTAGGAAGGGGATGGCTGTGCGCACCGAGCCTCTGATTGGTCAGATGACAAGCTCCAGCATGTCTTTTGCATATTCTTCCGAAATCAAAGATTTTTAAGGACTTAGCAAATTTTCGCGACAAAATTTTGCTTTCTCGCGCCAATCGAGCGACTTTGGCGTATTTCACGAAACTTTTCGTTCATTTGACGTAAAGTAAAGAACAATTCTATGGAATAAATTATAATATGTTTGTACAACGCAGATTTGCATGTTCAAAAAATTGAAAAATTTCTTTTTTCCCGATTTTTTTTTGGTTAAATTTTATGATGGCATGATTATTTATTTTATTGCAAACAAGAATGTGCAAACGTTAAAAAGAATTGGTAGCCCTGAAAAGGGCCGTTAATTTTTTCTTTGTTGTTTTCATTGAGTTCATTTGCAGAAAGTTCAATCACCGAGTTTTTTCGGTACCTTACACGAAGTGGAAAAGTATCGAAAAATTCAATCACAGAGTTATTGAACTTTCTGCAAATGAACTCAATGAAAACAACAAAGAAAAATTAACGGCCCTTTTCAGGGCTACCAATTATTTGCAACGTTTGCACATTCTTGTTTGCAATAAAATAAATAATCATGCCATCATAAAATTTGAGCAAAAAAAATCAGGAAAAAAGAAATTTTTCAATTTTTTCAACATGCAAATCTGCGTTGTATCAACATATTGTAATTTATTGCATATAGAATTATTCTTTACTTTACGCCAAATGAATGAAAAGTTTCGTGAAATACGTCAAAGTCGCTCGATTGGCGCGAGGAAGCAAAATTTTGTCGCGAAAATTTGCTAAGTCCTTAAAAATCTTTGATTTCGGAAGAATAGGCAAAGGACATGCTGGAGCTTGTCATCTGACCAATCAGAGGCTCGGTACGCACAGCCATCCCCCCCCCTAGCTTCACGGGCCAATCAGAATGCGCCACCTCTTGGCTTTAGTATATATAAAGCCGATCATCTCGCAACTCGATGCCTCGAGATGAACATCGGCCCTTTTCAGAGCCATCAAAATTTTTCAACGTAATACAACTGTCTGCAGTGAAAAATGGATGTTCTTAGGAATTCCAAATTTATGTTTTCATGTTTTTTTCAGCACATTCAGAGCGGCGATGACGACTTTACGGATTTTGTGGATCGATGCGATTGAATTTAATAAAATGCAATGGCCTTTTTCAGTGCCAAAAATTATTTTGTACTTGGAAAACTCTATGCTCGATGAAAGATAAAAAAAAAAAAAAAAATTCCGAGACGAGCACGGTACCCGTGTAGAAATGTGATAGGGCAACCATTAGTTGATTCTTGCCCCTGATCTGCCCTGCCTGATCCGATTTTCCTGGCAGGGCCCTGACATGGAACTTAACGACCTGGTCCCTAGTTATTACATTGAAATAATAACTTATTACCAGTGCCCTGCATGATCAGAATATGAACAGTTTCCGACGATGTTATTTTTACACTTTTAAGCAAAAAATATTTTTGTTTTATTACCCTGGCAGGGCTCTGATGTGAAAACTATTGGATTGCCCTGAGTATTTATTAAAATAAAATTATTTGTATATCGGCTTTCAGTAGCATAATAATAATAATAATAATAATAATAATAATAATAATAATAATAATAAATAACAATAATAGTAATTACAATAATAATAAATTAACAATCATTGCCTCGTTTATTATTATTATTATTATTATTATTATTATTATTATTATTTAATTATTATTTACATTATCACTTTTATTCCGCGAGAATAACAAGCAATTGTGCGCCTGTCACAAGTTCGTTACGTAAGCAGAGGATTATTATTATTATTATCATCACGAACCGCATCGCGTTAGTTCCGAGACTTGGCGCGAGATGTCGCAGGACAGCAACCGTTGAACTCCCATACGGATAATGTGTTCAGTATGCTTATATAGACGGATGTCAGCAGAATTCGGTGTCGGAAGAATCCATACAAGGAGTTCCTGCCGTCTTATGTGATTGTACTTATTTATTTAATTCTCGTAGAGAATTTCCATTCACTCGGAATCTAATATTCTCTTCGAGGATTGCCAAAAGTAAAGTGTACCCTAAGAAAGGGTTGCCTCGAAATAAATAATAAGATGCATACATTGAAAAAGGAGTTCCTCGTAAAAACGAATTGTTCAAAAAGCGCTTCGGTGTATGATCGTGACCGTGATCAGGGCCTTTAAGGGCATGATTCTAAAAATCTTAAGGACCTGATCAGGATCTGCTAGGGCCGGATCATATCGTCATAGGGGCCTGATCATGACCGCCGGATCCGAAAATGGCCAGCCAGGTGTTACATGGCATAACAGGGCCTGTTAGGATGAGCGGATCATTTCCCTACATTAGCTAGGGAGGGCAAGTCAGGGGCAGAAGTTTTTCCCTACCAAAATTTCTACACGGGTATGCTGCGAGAATTATTTTTTGCTTGCACTCTCTTCCACTTCGCGCGAGGTATCGAACATTTTTATAGAAAAATTCGATCCCCGAGTTATTAAAAATTTTGAAAATCAACTCAATGAAAACGAGAAAGATAAAATAAACGGTCCTTTTCAGGGCTCCTAATGTTTTTCAGCGTTTGAAGATTCTTGTTTGCAATACAATTAATAATCATGCTATCATGCATTTTTACCTGACAAATAATCAGGGAAAAACAAATTTCTTTATTTTTTCATCATGCAAATAAATCTACGTTTTAAAAATGTATTGTAATTTATTGCATATAAATCTTCGTTACTTTACGCCTAATAAAACTAAAAGTTTCGCAAAATACGCCAAAAAGTCGCTCGATTGGCGGGAGGAAGCAAAATTTCGTCGCAAAAATATTCCAAGTTCTGGATAGCCACACGGGAGTCTCTCTCCATGGTACGCGCTCCAGCACGAACACGAGATATCGAAAATATTCTAAGTCCCATGAAGTCTTTTGATTGGCTCGTGAAAAAATGGTGGGGACTGAATACGACTGATCGAAAACAGCCTCAACAGTGGTACTCATCCATTGTGGAAAGCCACGACCATCGAAAGAATCTCGATTCGCAACGCGTTTTTCAAATGCCTCGTTGAGATAAACCAGGCATAGGAAAAATATGAAAAAAATACGACTTCATTCGTTGAAATGTCCTTTTTAATGAGGCATAATTGAAAAAAAATTTTGTCGAGTTTTTCGATGCAAAAAATGCTCGCGAATGAAAATGTGTTCCGGCAGGACACGTGAATTTTCATTTCAGGGGCAATTTTTCTCAGGTTTTTTTTCACAGGGTCACGGAGTACTCGAAAAAAATGATGCTCGAAAAAAAATTAACCCGTTTGGACGAACCCTTTTCTCATTATGCCCCACATACCGTTTCACCCTTTTGGCCCCACCCCTCCCTCGGGGGGTGGGGGATTCAATTCTAATGAAACTTTTTTTAATCTCTGAGTGATACACTTTCGTTTGATACCGCACAGAGCCTCTGGGGCACTTGTAACCCTAAAATCCCGACACTCGCGGGAGGCCCCGATTTTGCACTCCCCCACCTTTTTGCCTCCCACGCCCGCAATTCTTGACCGATCGCGATGAGCGTAGTCGCAATCGAAAGCTGATAAAATTTCCGATCTACCATGAATCGAGGTTTTTCCAAATTCGATTTTTTTTTGCAAAAATACAGGCTCTCAAAAAAATCCCACTTCAATTGCTCAGTACTGTATGATGCATACATCTGAAATATAGATTAAATATATGTTGCATGTATTCCAAATATAGTTGAAAAATGGGCTGCATACATCCCGAATATGGGTTGAATATGCGATACCCGTGTAGAAATTTCCGAAAAATCGGAAATTCTCTAGGAGAATCAAATACAAAAGTACGAGTTCATGAGAAGCCGGCAAGAACTCCTTATATGGCTTCATTTACGCCGGACTTCTGTTAATATTCCGTTCTCGCGCCCGCCTTTATGAGCATACTCGTCGCATCCTCTGTGTGGGGGTTCAGCGGATGCCACTCTGCGACATCTTGCGGCGAGTCTGGAAACTATCGCGACGCTGCCTATCCGTTACGAACATGTGGCAGGCGCCCAATCGCTTGTTCTCGCGGGATAAACATAATGTAAATAATAATGAAAAGTGTGAACACAATAAACTTAAATAATTAAATAAATATTATGTTAGTTAGTTAGTCATGTTACCATATATGTTGCATATATGGCAGCATATATTAAGAACATATGCAGAATATATGGGAGATACATGTGAGTCACACCTATCTCCCATATATGTTGCAAATATATCGGCATATATTAAGAATATATGTAGAATATATGAGAGATATATGTAAATCACACCTATCTCTCATATATGTTGCATATATATCAGCATATATTAAGAATATATGCTATTATATATGCAACATATATGTGTGGATTTAAAATATATGTACATATATTCGAAATATATCCACATATATTTTGCGTATATTAAAAATATATAAATTTCCGTGGGGGAGTCACCGAGCACCGATAAGTACCAGTGTATTACCAGCATCGGAGTCCTCAATTCACTTCGAATTGATGGAACATTACCCGTGCTCCGTGGTCGCGGGTAATATGGTCTATGGACTAAAGACTACATATTTGAATTGGATCACCATTGCACTTTGGTGGCGCTCGTGCTCTTTATGGGCGCAAGGATAAATAAGTTAAATTTTCACTTAACTGTGTGATCTCACGATTAATTAGTTAAGTAAAAGCCCTCGGAGCTTAAACAAATATTGCATATCATCAATTGTTATGTTAATTTAATTGAAACTTTCTAGCTTTATATTGAATGCATTTTTTTCGGGTGAACAACATCCGGATTGCATAGAAAATATAAACTGTCTAGTCAACTAAACCACTTGGTCATGAAATCGCAAATTGAGTGCATTTCACCAAACATAGAATCAAAACAATGTAATTTTCAATTGAACGGATTCTGTACTCTGTTGGGTCAAGGATATATGTATTTACGGAAATGCAATTTTTGTTTCCATTCTGATACACGTTTTGAGTTAACTGAATTACACATTTCGTTCGCCACCCGTAACCGCCAGATTTAGTTAAATCAAGCCAAATTTTTTTCACTTTACCAAACCTTTTTCTCGGTGCAGTCAATTTTGCTTCTCCGATGAAAGTCAGCCTTAAAATTCACACTTCAATTAACCAAAAATGAAAATGTGCTGCTCTCATCCCGCATGGGAATTCGTTGCGAACAAAATGCGACAAGTAAGACCTCGATCCGTTGGCCGGTTTCTTCTGAATCACGCGCAGACTTTTCGAAGAACTAGGTTCCGGGGAAGGCCTCGCAAAGTTGTTGGTGTGGCAAATTTTTCCATTTCACTCTCCCGCAGCTGCTGAATTTTTCCTGCAGAACGAAAAATGTGTCACCAAATTTTTAACATACAAATCAATTTCTTTTGCACACCTTCTAATTTTTATTCACCAATTCAAAAATTTCCAAATACATGAAAAATGGAAAAAAAATTTAAAAAATGATCACAATTACCATTATATTACCACAATTGTAGCAAAATTATCGCGAGAAAACAAAATGTTACTCTCCTTGCTGTCCACGAATGACGACAACAAATTTATTTTCGTTGAGCGGATGAAGTGGCGAATAAATGTATTTTCAGAAAAGACTTTTATTTTCGCTCGTATATCCTTTTCGAAAATATTCACTAACAAACACATCACAAATAAATAATAAATGACTCCAAACAAAAAGCACCGACGAAACTATCATGGCAGTGAGGTTAGCCACAAGCAGCACGGGCCGAAGCCCGTGTTACGATACTAGTTTTTTTCTTTTTTTTCACTACTCACCTCTTATCTTATCCGAGCGTTCTGATTGGCTGGATGTAATCCATCAACCAATCAGAATGCTTGAATTAGCTGATGCGTGATGCTAGTTGTATATTTGCGCAGAGGCTCTCGCGCGAGACTATCCCTGCATTCGTTTTGGAAGCTTACGCGCTTATGAGCGCCTCATCTTGTAGCATTTTATATGTCCATGTATATATACGTGCTGAAAGCGTGTGAGCGTCCAAAATGAATGCGGCTTTTATTTATTTCAGATTCTTGAAATAAATATGATTGTATTGAAGATACATGTATAGATATCATGTACGCATCATTATAGTTTTTAAAACATTGTGAAATAATTCTTAGAATATTGGATTTCAATGTTAATATGTGGATAACATATTATATAACTTGTATGCTAAATTTCAACCATTTTCCAATTGAACGACCTCGTGAAGGAACTACCTTAATTTCTAACTTGAATCACATTACTACTTTGGCACCCATGAGGAGGGTGAGAAAATTATCTCAAAAGTTCAAGTATGAACTTGTAAGAACGGATAACTGTCGCTGATGACAAATGCATCAATATTGTTTTAATTTGAACGATTTTTCTTTCCCGAAGTTGTGGGCAATGTTGAAATAACCGACAGGGACGAGAGAAAGCGAGAGAAATATAGAGAGATAGATTGATAGATAAGGGGTGAAGCTAAACGAGCTAGCATTATCGCGGAGATGCGCTCTACAACTTGGTGTGCAACCTCCCACTCTGTTTCTCTCTTTTGCTCGCTCACCAAGCGGTGATGGATAAGCCGATTCTGACCGGCGATAACCGAGAGAGTCTCTTACCCTCGACTGCTAAAACCCAGACGAATTCCCGTGGAATCGAGAACGACGCACGAAGGAGCCGCCTCCTTTTCCTTTTGCTCTGAGACACTCTAGGGCCACGGTTCCTCGTGTCCAATTTCTCGTCTCACGCGATTCCACACCGTTTAAATTCACCCGCTTTAAACTTGATTCCGCAGATCCGTCTACGGAAAAGAGTAAAAATAAAAAAAGAAACCCCAAGCTCGAAAAAGCTAATTGGACTGAAAAATTTTGTTTGTATCATCAATGAATCAATGGATTTTGGAGCTGAGAAATTTGTGTTAATAAAGTGTCACACCTTTGAGTTTAAATCAATTAATCAAGTGGACAATCAACTCCATTAAATTTATATAGTTTATTCGTGTTTTTATATGTTTTTGTATTTATTAAGTCTCTCGCACTCACACACGTCTACTGTACTGTGAAAATGAGAGATTTCTTGCTGGTTTTACGTCACATGAGAAAGAAAAAGAGATGGAGAGAGAGAAAGGGAGAGGAGAGCGTATCAACGGGGGCGGCGAGTGTCGTAACTCGCCGAGGAGATAAGGCGAAGCCGACGTGGCGCATGAAAAATTACGTGGCTCTTTCTCCTTTTCTCTTTCTCTTTATATGTATATACATATATATATATATATATATATATATATATATATATATATATATATATATACATATACGTTACCTCAGGTCTTCTACTGCTGTACTCCCAACTCAACGTATATATCTCATGTTCCGCTATTTCACGGTATATTCCCACCCCCTCCTTCCTGGACCGACAGAGAAAATTCATCCCCACTTTCCGAGCATGCAGCACACAGCAAGAGGCGCGCCACCTGCTACGACCTCGCGCGAAATTGCGTTGTAAGGGCGGCAGATTGAGACATACGGATCTTCTCTCGAGCAAGAGAGCATCCGCACGATCCCTTTCGTATTAATCCTCCCCCTTGGTCCCGCATGACTTCCAGGACACGGAACGATGAACGATCAAATTTGTGAAGAGACACGTAAAGTTACGAAATAGATGAGCTGTATTTCTTCCCTCGTGTTTCTCGATTCAGAGACTAAAATATTTGCGACAGGCTACTTACGAAGACCTGCGAGAAACGATATGCTCAACAATATTTATCGTGAGAGTTTTTTATTGAAAATATTAATTTGCGCACGTAAAAATTTTGTAACACCCATCATGTTGAAGCAAATCGGACTGTAGATGTTTTTCTCAAAACTACTTTTCTCAACACGGTTGACATAATATCTCAAGTTCTATTGAACTCATTTACTTCAAACTTTTTACCCATTTTCAATGTATAACTCTTTATCGCCCCTACCACTTTTGTATCAAATTATTTTTTTTACTATTGTAACAAAATTAAAAACTATGAAAAAGGTCGAAAAAATCCTATTTCGTACAGACGCCATTTTGCGAATTTTTGTTTGTACGTTTTCTCTGAGGTAGGGGCTATAACAACATTTTTACTAATTAAGAATCTTTTTTTGAATTTTGTATCGAATGACTAGAAAGGTTGTAATCGTGTCAGCCAGAGCACCCCTTTGTTTTGGCCCCAACTTGACCAGCTAATAACTTATTTAATTTCCATTTTTTTCTCAGAAACTTTTTTGTTCATTATTAAAATATTAACAAATACGTTGTAAAAAAAAAGAATAGTAAAAATATTTTTTGCTTTTTTTATCGAGCTTGTCAAAACGCTTTAAGGCATAAGCGTTTGTAATTCTTGACGAAATAAGAAGGGAACACTGAGAAAAATTTTCTACAATGTGTATAGTTGAATGAGGGGACGATAATGTTATATGACATTGAGAACACCCATGTAGGAATACGGTAGGGTAACCATGAGTTAATTTTAGCCCCTGATGCGCCCTTCCTGATCCGATTTTTCTGATAGGGCTCTGACATGGCCCCTACTTGGGGATTGTCAAAAGAGCCATGAAAACGAGTAGCCTCAAAAGAAGCATACCCCGAAAGGGGATAACTGCGTAAGAAGTAATCATCAGAAAAACCAGTATATCTGCGTTGGCGGCGTTTTCTTTAGAATCATTCGAAACGTTCATCGTCAACCTCCAGGGGCGACCCACACGGAAATTTATAAATTTAAAATATATGCAAAATTGCGTACGAAATATATTCAAAATATAATTACCGTATATAAATGAATGTATTTAAAATATATTTTAGATATATATAAAATATATTTTAGATATATGTACAATGTACGACACATACATACTATACATATAATTTATATATATGGTGCATACATCTGAAATATAGATTAAATATATGTTGCATGTATTCTAAATATAGTTGAAAAGTTGGCTGCATACATCCCAAATATGGGTTGAATATGCGATACCCGTGTTAGAAATTTCCGAAAAATCGGAAATTCTCTAGGAGAATCAAATACAAAAGTACGAGTTCATGAGAAGCCGGCAAGAACTTCTTATATGGCTTCATTTACGCTGAACTTCTGTTAATATTCCGTTCTCACGCCCACCTTTATAAGCATACTTGTCACATCCTCCGTATGGAGGTTCAGCGGTTGCCGCTCTGCGACATCTCGCGGCGAGTCTGGAAACTATCGCGACGCTGCCTATACGTTACGAACATGTGGCAGGCGCCCGATCGCTTGTTCTCGCGGGATAAACATTATAATGTAAATAATAATGAAAAGTGTAAATATAATAAACTTAAATAATTAAATAAATATTATGTTAGTTAGTTATGCTACCATATATGTTGCATATATGGTAGCATATATTAAGAATATATGTAGAATATATGGGAGATACATGTGAGTCACACCTATCTCTCATATATGTTGCATATATGTGCGGATTAAAAATATATGTACATATATTCGAAATCTATCCACATATATTTTGCGTATATTAAAAATATATAAATTTCCGTGGGGGGTGACCAGGACTCTTGAAGGGCTGGATCATGTTTATACTCATGACTGCCTGATCATTTAATGGCCAAAAAGGCGTTACAGCGCCTAACAGGGCCTGTCAGGATGGACTGATCATTACCCTACATCAATTAGGGGGGGGGAGCAAGTCAGGGGCAGAACGCAGAACTTTCTCCATACTGGAATTCCTACACGGGCAGTTTGTATAGTTCAGTTGACGCCTTATAATGTCCGAATTGTTAAATTATTTTTCGTATAACTATACACAAATATCAGAATTAAGGACCATAAATATATCGTTGTCACTTCTTTTACCATACATTTTTCTCAGTGAAGGAATTTACGTGAATGGGATGTTGGAATATGGGGAAACCTTGAATGGGTGGGTCGATGAAATAGCGAGAGTGTTTCTTGGAAGGGTAAACTTTTCGCGCGATTTTTATCTAAATACATGCATATCATACTCGATAATGATCATATCTGGGCTTGCCGTCCAAATTAGGGGTTAATTACCATCGTTTTGAACCTTGGAGCATTTTACCTTCTCCTCGAAGGTTTTTGTGGACGTGTGTGTGCGAGTGTGGATGAGTGTGCACGAGCGTGCTGAATTAATTTCATCGTTGTATCGTGTCGTCGTCTGTGACTGAAATTTCGAAAATACACGTGGGAAAATGAGAGGGTTGAGTCGCGGCTCGTGTACTAGAGCGAGAAAACTCGCGTTGAGAGAGTAAATATGTAAGAGCCATTCGAGAAAACCCAAGGGAGATCCATCGCGCTGGTAAATCGCGTTAAGTCCGTGAAATATTAGAGTATGACTAATAACGGAACGCGCTTGCCGAGGATCTATATACGGTTAACAGAGAACACATACAATGACACGGGAATATGGAAATACATATATAGATGAGTATAAGTGTGTGTGTGTGTATGTGGAATATAGAGAAGCACGCACGGCTCTATATCGGCCAGTTTGCCTGAGATAACGTTGGATAACGAGCGAGACGTTTGCGTGAGTTGGAAACCAAGGGGAAGGGGAAGAGGGGGACAAGGGCGAAAAGGGGCTTTTGGATAGAACCAGGGTTCTCTCTCTTCCCATTCTTCTTGATAACGAAAGAGAGAGAGAGAGAGAGAAAGGTAGAGCTAGCGAGAGAGAAGTTTACCACTGACCGTTATAAGGTTGACATTATTATCTGACGCGGTGACCGGCCGAGTTCGCCAACGCCGTTACTTTCTGATTTAAGGCTGTCATAAATAGCCGATAAGCCCGAGAGTGGCTGTGAAAAAAAACCCTCGCGAAATTCGCGAACTCGATGGTAAAAATAAAATAAAAAAACGAGAAAGTAAAACAACAACATGAAATTTATATCGAGGTAGTTCCGGTATCGAAGTGGGTCGCAATTTCGACAACTTTTTCTCATCAAATGTTGATTCACGCGAATGACCCAGAAATTGTGTATAGATTGTGTATAGACTACGAGTAGGGGAGCGGGGGGCTCGTTGTAACAGTTTTTGGAAAAATACCTGGATTGTCCAGAATGTGTATACTTTTATGATCCTGAGTGAGAGGATTCGGAAAGTGTACATTTGAGCACTAATTCCGACTAAAAAATAATTTAAAATCTTTACCCAACTTTTACACCAGGAACTTTTTGAAAAAATGGGAGTTGTTCTAACTTACTCCATGCTTGGAGCTAGTTGTAACAGACTCGGGGCAAGTAGTAACAATGATGAGTCTGGCAATATTTATAAGAAAGGACACGTTTTTTTGGTTATCAGTCTTGTATTATCCATGAATCACCCACATCGTGGTTCATTCTTATGATGATCAAAATCTTCGACTATAAATAACCAACATGATAGTCATTATAAGTATCATACATATTTTTTTTTATCGCAACGTTTTACTTAAAAAAATGAACATGGCACTTTTGACTTATCTCTTAGCTTAATCAGTCCTTATCAGAGTTGAGGTTTAGGCAACTCAGATGAAAGTAACTTCATTTGTCTTCTTTTTTATGTATCTAGAAAGTGAGACATGGCAACAGCCAACAATTTCGGCTGCTTTTCGTATGCTGGCCCTTTTTTCCAAGGCTTCAGTTGCTTTCGACTCATATACATCCCGGGTTTTTAATCCTCTCTCGAATTTTCTTTTGTAGTCTCTCATTCTAAAAAAATACCATACAATAACTGAGCCTATTCTTCTAGGCAATATCAGGGTAAGGCAAAATAAAAGAATGCCTAAGAAGTCGCAAATAGTTCGTAATACTCTGTAATCACCATACTACTATTTGTAATAATATTATATATACAAATACATGTACACTTATTAGAGAGCGGAAAACAATACATGCACACGGGGCAAGGTGCAACATGTTACAACTTGCCCCATGGGCTCATTATGTCTACCTAATGAAATATCTCAAAAACTACAAACTTTAAAAGAATATCAAAAAAGCAATTGCAAGCCAGTTAAATTTACATTGTAATAATGAAAACACAATGAACAATCAATTTAATTTTGATAGTCAAAATCAAAATTTTCGTAAGTATTTTTTTTACGATACCTGGCCTAGATAGAGCTCGTCTCCACGTACTCTCGTTTTGATGTCTGGCGAGACACTGACAGTGTTTAAGTTATGCCTCGAGTTATAAAAAGGACATTCAGCTTAAAATGTACATCAGAATGGTTTAATTTCCCGATCAAAATTGAATGTTACTACTTACCCCTGTTACATCAAGCCCCCCCCCCCACTCCCCTGTAGGAGTTCTTTTTCAGCCTTCTCGTTCCATCGTTATTATTATTTTAATCGATTGTCCCGGTCAAAGAAATGACCGTGGATTACGATGTATGCGATACCATGTTTTTGTAGATCATTGGTTTAGATCGAGAGAAACTGTACTGTGAAATTCACTGCTGTCGTAAAAATGTATAACGCCAAAGTTTGCTCTTAATATACCCGTTTTTTACTGGGATAATTACGGTGTTGCAAGAAAAAAGAGGGAAAAAGTTTTTGTATACAAAAGTTTCAGGAGTCTAATTGCGGCAGGCGCGCATTGACGTTGCCGTAATCACGATTGAAACGATTTTTAACGCTCGAATAAGCGTAACGTTTCTTTTTTCTTTTTTTTTCTTCTTTCTTTCTGACCCTCACTTTCTTGCCTTGTACAAGTGCCTTTGTGCGATCAGCTTGATAATCCTTAAAAATTTTAATCTCTTTCTAATGTTTAAGGGTGCGCGTTCCTGACCTACTACAGCCGTGACAGCGCTATCAGCGCCCAGGAGGCTCTGCATGAGAAGCGGACTTTACCAGGGGTAAGTTCAAATTCTTTAGAACGATAAAAAAAAAACTAGAAATTTGTACATCGCTTCCACAGTATTTTTTCTCATTTTCAAATCCTCCTCTATGAGCTTTCACAGCGTTGGCTTCCTCATAGGAGAAGGTTTGTAAATTCAAAAAAATACTCTGGAAGGGATGTGCAAATTTCCAATTTGAAAGTTTTTTTACTGTCTCTGGTTATCAGGGTAATAAAACTGTAGCTTTGTATCGTACAATTTTTGTACGATAGAGCGATCACGCTGTAAAGAAGTTTTAAGCCAGATGTCAGGACTTACGGGCGTTCGAGCGCTCCCGCGCTTTTTGCAAAGAGCTCAAAATTTTCGCTCCGTAAGCGATTTTCGCGGGATTCAATGACTGAAAATTTTATCATCCAAATTATCAATATATGAGGAATTCTCTGTCAATTCAGCCACTTATTTTCGACCATCTCAGATGTGTCCCATAATTGGTTATATTAAAGAGGTACTAAAAGGCATTCTATGTGAATTTTTTCAGATTTTTTAATTCAAAATTTTAGAAATTGCCGTTTTTTTCCAAATGAATATATCTCGGAAACTTGAAGTAACTGAAAAAAAATGTCTGCACATAAAAGTTGTAGTTTTGTGTTAGCATTTAAGCGGAATATTTGAAATAATTTTTACATTCCGGTAACTCTGATTTTTTACCAAAAAAGCGAATTATTATTTTTTTATTCAAAAAAGGCCATTTTTTTGGCTGAAAAAATGACAGTCTCCCAGTATATCTAACGATATCGCAAAAAATCGCCGGAGTGGCACGGATCGAGGTTCTAGGGTAAAAAAATGAAACCACGCGAATTAATTTTTTTTTCTACCGGAACCTCGTTAACATATCTCAGAAACTTGAAGTTACTGAAAAAAATGCCTCCACATCAAAGTTGTAGTTTTGTGTTAGCTTTCGAGCGGAATATTTGAATTAATTTTTACGTTCCGGTAACGCTGATTTTTCACCAAAAAAGTGGGGAATTATTTTTTTATTCTAAAACAGCCCGTCTTATTTGGTTGAAAAAATTATAGAGTCTTTCAGTATATCTGACGATATTACAAAAAATTTGCCAGAGTGGCACGGATCGAGGTTCCGGTAGAAAAAATAGTAATTTGTGTGGTGCATTTTTTTTACCCTAGAACCTCGATCCGTGCCACTCTGGCGATTTTTATGCAATATCTTCAGATATATAGGAAGACTCTGTTATTTTTTCAGCCAAATGAAAACGGCTTTTTTTGAATAAAAAAATAATTTCCCCCTTTTTTGGTGCAAAATCAGCGTTACCAGAACGTAAAAATTATTTCAAATATTCCGCTCGAAAGCTAACACAAAACTACACCATTTATGTGCAGACATTTTTTTCCAGTAACTTCAGGTTTAACTCAGATTAACTCGTGTGGTTTCATATTTTTACCCTAGAATCTCGATCCGTGCCACTCTGGCGTTTATTTTGCGATATCGTCAGATATACTGAAAAATGGCCTTTTCTAAATAAAAAAATTTTATCCACTTTTTTGGTAAAAAATCAGCGTTACCGGAACGTAAAAATTATTTCAAGTCATCCGTTCGAAAGATAACACAAAACTACAACTTTTATTTGGAGACATTTTTTTCCAGTTACTTTAAGTTTCTGAGATATATTGATTTGGAAAAAAAATGGTATTTTCTAAAATGTTGAATTAAAAAATCTGAAAAAATTCACATAGAATGCCTTCTAGTAGTACTTTGATATAACCAATTATAGGGCAGATCTGAAATGGTCTAAAAAAAGTGGCTGAATTGACGGAGAATCTCTCATATGTATAATATATATATTTTTTTCATCTAATATCGCAAAATATTGTAAGTTAGATTGATCATGCTTCTTTTCTGGAAAGTGCAAAGCTTTACGATCCAAACTTCTCAATCTGGTTTTGCGAAATTCAATACCAAGTACCTTCGTGTATTGAACTATCCCAAATATACATTTTGCGCCTAATATTGCAAAATTTGCAGAAGATCAAGCCTTTTTTCGAAAATTTCAAAACAGCATAAAATTTGCACAGCTCAAGCGATTTTTGCAAAATTGAATACCAAGTAACTTTTTCCATTAAACTATCGTTATAAAAATTTTGAGCCTGACATCACAGAACATGTTCAAGCTACAGCGATCATACGTGCTTCTTGCAAAAAATTCAAAACTCTATAAATCTCGAACTCTTTTAGTGATTTTTGCGAAATTCAGTACCTACAACCTCTGTCACTCAAACGATGCGCATAATATGTTTTAACCTTATAACGCAAAATTTGCGGGCGCTAACGCAATCACGCCCTTTTTTTGGAAATTTAAAAGTCATATAAAATTCACACACGTCGATGAATTGTTGCAAAATTCATAGCAAACAAAGAAACTATAGGGCTCAGCTCATGTGCAAAATTTCGGCTCGCTACTCCAATGTGGTCTTGAAATATAGCTTTTTGAATTTTTCGAGACAGGCACACACATCCGAAATTTTTTTTTAAATATGATTTTTCGACGTTTTAGGACATTGTGAACATACTGATATAAATATCTAGAAAAAAAAAAATTTGCACGCAAACTAGTATTATGTAGGTATACTAACTAATCCACGACAAAATTACATTTTATTGTCATAGTGCTTAGCTAAAAACTGCAAAATTGTTCATTTAGAAATAATGGACTTGCAGTAAAATTAATGATCATGCCGCTGAATCGGTCAATTTCCATTTTTACAATAATAACTGACTAAAAAAAACGATTCACATAGCACGATAAATATTCTCGTGGAACACCAGTAGGCTCGATTTGTTCCGGCGAAATAATCATTTCCTCTGCCGCGCGGTTCTCGTAATACCATCGATTTATTTCTCTTTTTTTCCCCTCAAGAGCTTGTATTAAAACTGCGACTACGACAAGTTAATCTCTCAACGGCGATATGTCTGAGTGTGCTTGCTGGCCCCGGAGGTAGTTAGAAATTGGAGTGAAACGAGTTGTTGGAGCGCAGAGAGTGATAGAAAGAGATAGAATCGTGTATATTTCCCCAGCTCCACGCTCATAGCGTGCCTGACCACGCGCGGCTTTTTCTACTGCGTGAAGTCTCTCTGGAGACTTTTTTTTCATCCATCCGTGTGTGCTACACAGTCGCACTGAGGGTAGGAAATATAATGCCGCGTAGCAAGTAAAATTTTAGGATCGATTCGGCGAGTCAAGTTTCGCTGAGGGCTTGAGTGGCACGAGGATGAAGGGGGTGGTTTTTGGAGTACGGAGGGAGTTAAACGGGGTGGCTTACACTCGTCGTTCCCTGTGCTCGCTGCTTAACTGCCAGAGCAGTGCCAACATGCCTCCCTCCACGCCATAATTCCGCAGCGCACAGAAAACTACCCCTTTTCGCCGCTGCTACCCCGTAAAACCCCCTCTTTTTGGAAGTCCGTATAGCCCAAGTATCCCGGCGTTATGTTTCGTTAATCTATCCCCGAAACAACGCTGCTGCTAGCTCGGAGGGATCTTTTGGCACCGCTGCCAGCGGAAATCGTTTTAAATGTTATGCCGAGAGATGCGCGCATCCTTCCCTACCCCGTGCCCTCCCCACTTGAGTTATGACTTTATGAAGAGCTCGAGACTCTATACTCACCCTCTTTTTGAATCCCTCTTCCCCTCAGCCACGCCTGTCGCGTGTGTGCATATTTTCACTCTCACAGATTGAGCCCGTCATCCGGAAAAGAACGTTGAGAGAATGAAATAAAGAGCTAGAATAAGGGGGTGAAGAAAAAAGGAACGAAACCGAGAGCTTGCGAAATTGCTCCGGTGCAATCAGGAAAATGTGGAATTTGAAATATTAAACAACGATACGCGGTTTTTGTATCGCCGCATGTGCGCATACTTTGTTCATCTCATATTTTCACTGGAAATAAGTACTTTTAGGTCAATCGCCTTTATCGCTTTTAACCAGTTTTATACCGATAAGATAATAACGTGATGGATATAGTGTTATCGAAGCAGATTTTTCCTGCTGGTCGAATAAGAAATTTCACGCAGTAATGAGAACACACTGAGAAAATAGTTTATTTATAGTAAAGAAATATATTTAGTTGGCACTTTTATTGAAATATTTCTTAACTGTTACGAAATTTGTTAGTCGATAAGAAATATTCGTGTTATCATGACAACATTTTATTTGTGTCACAATAATTTATTAACGGTTGAAAAATATTTATTTCGCTATATCCAACTTTACATTTGTTTACAGTTAACAAATCCTGGTACCGAAATATACTGTTTTCTCAGTGCAGCGTAATAATATTTATGAACTAAAGAAAAAATGAAAAATAATTTGGCAAATCAATGTAATAAACGTTAATGTTGATAAAATAATTCAAATAAGTAAAATTTGATATAATTACTTACAAAGTATAATAATTATTTATATTAGTATTTAATTACACTTATTTAATTAGTTATATAGAATTGGACATGAACACGATAAATCAATGTACACAATTTAATATATAACAAATCCTGTACAAATGTTTGAGTAGAGGCTCGTTTATGGAAAGATACAACCGCATTTTTATACAAATACGGACAATCTCAGATTCATTGTAATTGACAACCTTCATTATTCAAGATTTAGTGGACGGGTTGGGGTCAAAATAGACACTCTAAGACAACGAAGTTAGGCCACTACGCACAGAATGAATTCGTTGCTTTCCATTTAAGGGGGAATATACACCTGGCAGCGTCCAAAAAAATCGTCTTTTCTATTTTTTACATTTTCTAAAAGTTTGACATGAACATCTGGTGAAAATTTCAAGTAAAAATTTCAAAAAATGACAAAGTTATAGCTCAAAGAGTACATGCATTCACGCGATTTTCTCAAAACAACGTTTTTCAAACTGGTACCCAAAATATCTTGAAACCACTAAACCGATTAATGTGAAATTTTTTATAGTTATTGTATACATAATTATCTAGTCCCTGTCATAGGATTTTCTTCCAATCCTCAGTTTTTTTGGGTCTAAATACGAACGAATTTTTCCTTGAGTTCAAGGGTCAAAAATCGATATTTTTCAAATCGGTTATGACAAAGATAAGATAATAGTATCTATTTTCGTATCCTATTTTGGTTTTTTCTTTCACATGATTTTTGATGCAACGCCACTGAGTACCGCTATGGCAAATTTTTCTACAGCACTCTGTAGACAACTTAAGTATTTCGTGAATTTGCACCATTTTTAAATAAAAGAATTGAAAACATTGTTGAAAGTGTATATTTTTAACAAGGAAAAACCCCATTCCGATCATTCAAAAAGTTTCCCTGGAAAAAATTCTCGAAAATTACTCTTTTTTCGTTTCCAGGGGTATATTCCCCCTTAGAAATACCATGATTATTGTTAAGATTGTGCGACGAAAAAAAAAATGGGGCAAAATGGACATCGTTGAAAAATTATTTGTTTGTCAAAAATTCTTGTAAACGAGGAAAATAGTTGAAAAACTATTTACTTTGTTTCTGGGCATATCACATCACGATAATATCCAAGATAATTGGACCAAGCTGCTTGGCATATTTATGCAATTACATTTTTCGCGGAATTCAATTTTTGTAATTGGATTATCTAATATTTTTTTTACGATTATGGAGCTGGCCGTCTTGTACCTGGTTCCTCATCTTGCTTCAGCCCTCAGATTATCCAAGTATTTTAGTAAAAGAGATTTAACATATGACTATTGGACTATGTTTAGATGATTTTTTTTCAATGGATGGAAAGATAGTTTTGAAAAAAAATTCCGACTTCTTGATAGGCAGCTGTCATGAAAATGTCGAAATCCAGATCCCATTGTGCGTAGGTGAGTCTATTATTAGCTAAATACTTATGCCAATTATAATGACAATTTCGTCATTTTCTAATTTTTTGAATTTTCATCTTTTTTCGGTAATTTTTTATGGTGTCCATTTTACTTCCAATGTCTATTCACCTCCGCCTCCCCTTTTTTTTAAGTTGACTGAATCGATATTGACGAAAATGGCAATTTTACGCGAGAGAATATTGTAAAATTGGCCACCAGATAATAAAGTGTGCAGTGCGATAGCGCCACATGATCTGTACAGTCTGAATCCACTGATTGGACTAACCAAGTTGTAATATCCACCGTTAGCACACCTGAGGTCATAACTCGGTCCAAGTTAGATGGAGCCTTCGTATAAACATACCATATCCTTCCCTTTCCGGTTTTACCTCCTGGTGTTAATCTCACCAACGGCAGTAACCGGTAGTCGACCGCTGTGCAAGCAATAACAATGCTCGTGGCTGCATCGTACAACTCCACTAACGCTCTACGTAACGTTGCTTCGTCCATTGCCTGGCTATACTTAGCACATCCCTCCATCACCATCTCCATCACTCTCTTTCCCTCTTCCTCTCTTACTCTTTGGAGTTGGCCTCACCGCAGCTACCATCCACTCGCACACGTGCCGAAATTCTCTTCCTGTATCCTGGTTTTGCACGTTATCCCCGAGCTCGTATGTATAAAGCCACGTGTGCGCTCTAACAGTTTGGAAGCGGTGCGAAAAAATCCTCACTACCGAAATAGAAACTCGATTGAAAACATTCTCGCCCTACTTGCTATTTGAATGCTCACGTGGTTTGGCTAGATACCATTAACATTTTTCGAATACGTGCTCTTTGGCATCCATAACAACATTAAAAGCCAATTAAATTTTTATTTCGCTTTTATTCAATTTTCATAATTCTGTATCGTGGGAATCGTTCTACTCACAATAAAACTCACTATCTTTGTCAGGATAAAAATTTGCTGCAACCCATGTAGGAAATTATTATACAACAGGCCCAATATTGGGCTAGCATTGGTGACCATGTACTCAGTAATGACCCGACAACAACAGCCATGACTGGCCCAGCCATGGTTCGGAGTCGGATGATAACTTGGCCCCAACAATGATTGGCAGTCTTGGCGATCAAATGAAAACAATACTTCCCCAAGATTACGAATAGTATTGGCCCACTAATGAGTGTTATTTTTAGTATTGTCCCATTAGTAAATACAATATTGGCCTATTAATAAAAATACTATCCTCACAGTGATCCTCCCTTGCATTTGGCAATGCCAATGCACCTTAAAATTAGATAAATAATTTAATTATAAAGAGGTTACATTTTATAAAGTTTATATTGCTACTCAGACTCATGTTTACATTATATGTATTATATCATTTCAATTCGTTCAAATTTATTAATAAATTAAAACATTTGTTAACGCTAATTAAATGGAAAAAGTTTGTTTTGTACTATTTCCTTTTTGCGATTTTAATTTATCCAATGAGGTCATAAATCTCAATTCACGGCGATGTGACAAAAGAGGTTTGACGATGTCACACTTGAAATTAATCGAGGGTGACTCATTTCGTGTGTAAAAAAATATAAACTCGGATACTGCTTCGATAATGTACTATATTTTGAACTTGGATAAAATTATGTAGTATATTTAAATTTGATTAAAATGATTAAACAACAATTTGAACGAAACGGGTTGACTTGGCAACGTGTAAATAAAATTTGCTGGTATAATGTTAACTCGGCAACACTCAAGAATAAAGCCCTTCTATAGTATTGGCTCGGCAATACCAGAGATTTCTGTGTTGACTCGGCAACAGTCAGAATTGAACTGACTCTTCTTTTCGGAAAAATACGGAAAAACGAAGAGTTTATACAAAATATAAGATGTGTATTCTCATTGGTTCCTCGACATCTGAATATTATTTCGCCAAGGGTTGCTCATCCACATAAAGGGCATACGATTTCGCGTAGGGACGCCTTAGCGTAAAAACACAAGGCAATAAAACATCTGGCCGCCAGAAAGCTGGACAGAGTTCTTGACCTGTGAAACTGGTTTTATTACCTTTGAACTTTCGATGGGATGCGGAATTTGGTAAAAACCCTCAAGCGCTCATAACCATAAGGAGCTTGGTTGGTGAAAAATATTTATCCTCTCGAGCAATCGACGACTCGAGAGAATAAATAATAAAACGAGCAGATATGTCGGACTGATTTCTGAAAGCGAAAAATCCCAATTAAAAAAAATATTCTTTTTCTCACTAAAATATAATAATGATTTTTCTATACTTATAGTTATTTTACATAGCGTCTCAGTTGACGCTCCAGACACCCCCCCCCCCCCCCCCCGAGGAGAGGATTCCGATCAACTAAAAATTCAAATGAAAATTCCGAATGACAAAATGGAAATGAACTCAATGCCTAAATGTTCGATGAAATCGTAACTCAATGTTCATTATACAGCGTGTAATGTAACTAGTAGTTTTCCTATGGGGAGAGTATAGTGCGTGCCACCCCGAACAAAACGCTTTTTTTAAAATTTCCGTAAAAAAATAATTGGCCGAGATATTTACGTTTAAAGTTGGGACTATTTGGGACTATTTGCTCACAAACCAAAACGTAAGTCGGTGGGTGCACGGGTTCGAGCCCACGTCGATTTTTTTTTTTTTTTTTTTTCAAGTTAATTCAATTAATTTGAGAAAAAATGAAACCAAATCCTTTCATTGCTCCACAGTTTTACTAATAATTGAAATAATAAATGTAATTTTAACTGATGTCAAACGACATTTCGAGCTGTCAGTTTGAACGAACGGAGCGAAAACAAAGGAAGGTGAGAAAGTCTAAGGCTTGCGATAATTTTACGATGCTGGAATCTATCGAGGAAAATACTTTTATCTTTGTATACGGGGGAAAAAAAAACCATTTGATGTCAACTATTAAGGGGGTAAAAAGTTAAAAAAAATGTTATCTTGGAGCGATAAGTGATTCAAAATTTCCTTGGTAACGTTATACGCTTCAGGACCTGGCGAAAAATAGTAAAGCAAATCCAAAAAATTTACAACGTCCAGAACACATCCCTTTAAGGAAGTGAAATTGTTAAAAAAATTTATCTTCGAGCGATAAGAAAGTTGCAATTTTTAGCGTTATACGCTCTGGGACCTCGTAAAAGGTAGCAGAAAAAATTTCAATAATTTTCGACTTCCGAAAGCACCCTTTTGAAGGGGTGAAAATTTGAAAAAACTCTATCTTCCAGCGATGAGAGCTTCTCAATTTTTCCTGAGCCTTATACGCTTTGAGACCTCCCAAAGAATAGTAAAATAAATTTGATTAATTTTCGACTTCCGGAACTCACCTCTTTAGGAGGGTGAAAATTTGAAAGAATGTTATTTTCGAACGATGAGGGGATTTTCGATTTTTTAATAAGCGTTTAACGCTGTGGGCCCTCGTAAAAAAAAGTTAAGCAAAGTTAATTATTTTTGACTTGAAGTTGATATTAAGTTGATGTTTAATAACATTTTTACGGAAGGGAATGTCATTAAAATTCTCATACTTTCAACACGCATGGGAATTCCTAAACAATTTTACGTACAGTAAATTTTTAAATTCCCATAGATTCTTGAGTATGGAATAATTTTCTTTGATAAAAATTCACGTACGTGTGAAAGTATGGAAAATTTAAGTCGATACAAGTCAACGTTGAAAATTTTTTTCAAAAAAATTACCATACGCTGTACATGTATGGGATTTTTTTAACCTTTTCATACAAGGGAATGTTATTAATATTCCCATACTGTCTAAACGTATGGGAATTCTTAAACATTTCTACGGACAGACATTTTTTACATTCTCATACATTCTCGAGAATGGTTATATCTTTTTTGTTAGAAATTCCCATACGTGCAGAAAGTATAGGAAAGTTAAGTCGATTTAATTCAACGTTCTCGAAATCGAAAATTTCCGTTAAAAGAATTACTATTTGTTTTGCATGTATCGGAATTTTCTAATGTTTTTACTGAAAGGAATGTTATTTCAATTCCCATACTTTCTATACCTATGGAATTTCCTACGCGTTTCTGCGGGCACTAATTTTTACAAATTGCCACACATTCTCTAGTATGGCATTTTTTTTTACAGGAATTCCCATACATGTAGGAAGTATGGGAATTTGGAATGGACCGAGGTCAACGTTCTGACGGCTGTACATGTATGGGAATATTTTTTACTTTTCCACTACGGGATGTTATTATCATTCCCATACTTTCTAAACTTATGGGAATTCTTGAATATTTTTACCAAAATTAATTTTCAAACATTTCCATACATTCTCAAGTATGGCACAGTTTCTTCACAGAAATTCACCTACATGTAGAAAGTATGGGAAATTTAAGTCGATTTAAGTCAACGTTCCCACCGCACGGAAAAATTAGTTGGTTGGGGCAACTAACTGGTTTGTAAGATATGCTATTAGTGATTAGTTGGTTGGGGCAACTATTTTCGTCGTTACCGCAGCTATTTTATTGGTTGCCAAACACCCAAGCAATAAAAAGTTGGTTGCGGGAACCAGTTAGTTGCCACAACCAACTAGTTTTTTCGTGCGGTGGGAACGTTGACTTAAATCGACTTAAATTTCCCATGCTTTCTATACGTAGGTGAATTTCTGTCAAGAAACTATGCCATACTCGAGAATGTATGGGAATTTAAAAAAATTACTGTGCGTAGAAATGTTCAAGAATTCCCATAAGTTCAGAAAGTATGGGAATGATAATAACATTCCGTACATGGAAAAGTAAAAAAAATTCCCATACATGTCCAGCCGTCGGAACGTTGACTTCGATCGACTCCAAATTCCCATACTTCCTACATGTATGGGATTTACCGTAAAAAAAATTGCAAAACTAGATAATGTGTGGGAATTTGTAAAAATTAGTGCCCACAGAAACGTGTAGGAAATTTCATAGGGATAGAAAGTATGGGAATTTAGATAACATTCATTTTAGTAACAAAATTTAAAAATTCCGAAACATGTAAAACAAATGATAATTCTTTTAACGGAAATTTTCAAGTGTGAGAACGTCGATTTAAATCGACTTAATTTTCCCATACTTTCTGCACGAATGGGAATTTCTAATAAAAAAATATTGCTGTTCTAGAGAATGTATGGGAATATAAAAAAAATTCTGTCTGTAGAACTGTTTAAGAATTCCCATACATGTAGACAGTATGGGAATATTAATAACATTCCTTTGCATGGAAAAGGTAAAAAAATTTTCAACGGTGAGAACGTTGACTTTAATCGACTTAAGTTTCCCATACTTTCCACACGTACAAGAAATCCCATACATTTACACAGTATGGAAATATTAATAACAACCTTCACGTGGAAAAGTAACAAAATTCCCATACATTTATGGGAATTCCGAGAATAACATTCCCCTCCTTGGAAAAATTTAAAAATTCTCATGCACGTTGAAAAAATGGTAATTATTTTAACTAAAATTTTCAACCGTGAGAACGTCGAATTAAATCGACTTCAATTTCCCATACTTTCTAGACGTATGGGATCTCCTACCAAGAAAAAAATGCCATTCTGGAGAATGTATGGGAATTCGAAAAAATTACTGTCCGTCGCAATGTTTAGGAATCCCCATACGTTTCGAAAGCATGGGAATATTGATAACATTCCCTTACGTTGAAAGATTAAAAAAATCGCATACATCTACAGCGTATGACAAAATTATAAACATAAATTTTCAACGGTGTGAACGTTGACTTAAATGTACTTAAATATCCCATTTGTTCTGCACGTACCTGAATTTCTATCAAAAAACTATGCCATACTTGAGAATGTATGGGAATTTAAAAAAATTACTGTGCGTAGAAATGTTCAAGAATTCCCATAAGTTTAGAAAGTATGGGAATAATAATAACACCCCGTACCTGGAAAAGTAAAAAAAAAAATCCATACACGCACAGCGTACGGTCATTTTTTTAACATGCATTTTTAACTGTCAGAACGTTGACTTTGATCGACTCCAAATTCCCATACTTCCTACATGTAAAAAAAATTCCTGTAAAAAAAATTCCTGTAAAAAATTCCTGTAAAAAAAATTGTCATACTAGAGAATGTGTGAGAATTTGTAAAAATTAGTGCCCGCAGAAACGCGTAGGAAATTCCATAGGTATAGCAGAAAGTATGGTAATTGAAATAACATTCCTTTCAGTAAAAACATTGAAAAATTCCCATACATGTAAAACAATTGGTAATTCTTTAAACGGAAATTTTCGAGTTTGAGAACGTCGAATTAAATCGACTTAACTTTCCTGTACTTTCTGCACGTATGGGACTTTTGTTTAGATAGTATGAAAATATTAATAACATTCCCTTATATGAAAAGGTTAAAAAAATCCCATACATGTACAGCGTATGGTAATGTACAGCGTATGGTAATTTTTTTGAAAAAAATTTTCAACGCTGACTTGTATCGACTTAAATTTTCCATACTTTCACACGTACGTGAATTTTTATCAAAGAAAATTATTCCATACTCAAGAATCTATGGGAATTTAAAAATTTACTGTACGTAAAATTGTTTAGGAATTCCCATGCGTGTTGAAAGTATGAGAATTTTAATGACATTCCCTTCCGTAAAAATGTTATTAAACATCAACTTAATATCAACTTCAAGTCAAAAATAATTGACTTTGCTTAACTTTTTTTTACGAGGGCCCACAGCGTTAAACGCTTATTAAAAAATCGAAAATCCCCTCATCGTTCGAAAATAACATTCTTTCAAATTTTCACCCTCCTAAAGAGGTGAGTTCCGGAAGTCGAAAATTAATCAAATTTATTTTACTATTCTTTGGGAGGTCTCAAAGCGTATAAGGCTCAGGAAAAATTGAGAAGCTCTCATCGCTGGAAGATAGAGTTTTTTCAAATTTTCACCCCTTCAAAAGGGTGCTTTCGGAAGTCGAAAATTATTGAAATTTTTTCTGCTACCTTTTACGAGGTCCCAGAGCGTATAACGCTAAAAATTGCAACTTTCTTATCGCTCGAAGATAAATTTTTTTAACAATTTCACCTCCTTAAAGGGATGTGTTCTGGACGTTGTAAATTTTTTGGATTTGCTTTACTATTTTTCGCCAGGTCCTGAAGCGTATAACGTTACCAAGGAAATTTTGAATCACTTATCGCTCCAAGATAACATTTTTTTTAACTTTTTATCCCCTTAATAGTTGACATCAAATGGTTTTTTTTCCCCCGTATACAAAGATAAAAGTATTTTCCTCGATAGATTCCAGCATCGTAAAATTATCGCAAGCCTTAGACTTTCTCACCTTCCTTTGTTTTCACTCCGTTCGTTCAAACTGACAGCTCGAAATGTCGTTTGACATCAGTTGAAATTACATTTATTATTTCAATTATTAGTAAAACTGTGGAGCAATGAAAGGATTTGGTTTCATTTTTTCTCAAATTAATTGAATTAACTTGAAAAAAAAAAAAACAAAAAACATCGACGTGGGCTCGAACCCGTGCACCCACCGACTTACGTTTTGGTTTGTGAGCAAATAGTCCCAAATAGTCCCAACTTTAAACGTAAATATCTCGGCCAATTATTTTTTTACAGAAATTTTAAAAAAAGCGTTTTGTTCGGGGTGGCACGCACTATACTCTCCCCATAGGAAAACTACTAGTTACATTACACGCTGTATAATGTATCTTTCATCGATTGGCAGCGGAGCAAGCCTCCTAACATTTTGATCAAAAACACAATTTGCCATTTTCACAGTCAATGTTCTCACTACTTCGTCTGTTCCCGGATGGACCTTGGTGACTCGACCCATTGACCATTGCATTGATGACGAATGATCTTCCTTCAAGAGAACCAGAGTCGCTTATTGGATCGAATGCTCCCCAGTGGTCCATTTCTTCCTCACGTTAAGCTCGTTTGAATATTCTTTGTTCCACCTCGCCCAAGAATCCTGTCGAATTTTTAGCAGATGCTGCCAGCGCAATAGATAATTTGAGGGCGTAGATGCATAATCCGGAGAGGGGATGCTCATTAACGATTCACCGATTAGGAAGTGACCAGGATTTTTGGGCAAGGTCAACCAAAGAATATTTAAACGAACTTAACGTGAGGAAGAAATGGACCACCTTGACCCGTGAAACTCGTTTTATTGCCTTTGAACTTTAGATGGACTACGGAATTTGGCAAAAACCCTTAAGCGCTCACAATCATAAAGAGCTTCGTTGATTAAAACTATTAATCCTTTCGAGTAATCGACGACTCGAGAGAATAAGTAATAAAACGAGCAGATGTGTCTAAGAGCGATACTGATTTCTAAGAGCGAAAAATCCCAATGAAAATACATATCCTTCTTCCCACTAAAATATAAGAATTATTTTTCTATACTTATAGTTATTTTACTTAGCGTCTCAGTTGACGCTCCAAAGTTCGAAAGAAGTGATTTTATCGTGAAAAAACACAACTCAAAAAAAAGTAATTGCTCTATAATTGCACAAAAAATTAAAAAAACCATTAAGAATATTAGATGATAGTTATTCAGCGTCGTTATTCCTAGGGGCAGCCATGCCAGCGTTGCTAGCATTTTCAACCACCTTTCTATCGGTTCAATCGTTGGACCTTCTGCGCGAATGATTGGATACGTTTTTTTTAGCCATATGTTGGTTGAACAAGGGCAAATATAAATAAATAAACAATAAAAAGGTTAATAATTTGCAACCAATCTAGGCCTCAAAATTGCTAGACGTTACTGGGCCAATGATTGGCAATCGTATATTGACCGTATGTTGATGAAACAATGGTAAATATAACAAAATAAATAATCATGGTAAATAATTGGCAGCCAATGGTGGCCCACAATTGGTAATCCTTATGTGGCCAATTATTGTCAGTAGTAGTACATTATCCAAGTGTCGGTCGGATAATAACAACTATAAGAAAATAATAATAAAGGTGACCAATACCGACCCAATAACGGCCCAGATATAGGCGAGTTACTTTTGGCCAATTGTCAATAACCATATATTGGCCAGGGCTTGGGCCTGTCGTCCGTCTTCGCAATTTTTACATGGGACGACATTTTTCGAACATTGTTTTGGAATTTTATTTTGCAGTAATTTATGCAATTCCTGGTGAGTTTATGATTGAAGTTAGAGGATAAATAGTAGTTATGAGAAAAATAAAAATATTACCCTTTTAGAAAGAATTCATGGCTTCATGGATAACTTTTCGATGGTTACGAATCTTGCTCATAGTGGGCACGCGCATTCTGCTCTTTCACGGAGATATTTTCAAAACAATGAATGAAATGTTTTATTCACGTACATACAATATATATATATAGTCGTCGTCGAGCGTGCATCGTGCGACGGAATCTCACTTGACCGTCCGATCACGAAACCGGAGCGTGATGCCGTTTATAATCTGCAAGTCGACAGAGTGCAGTCATTCATAAATACATAAATTCTTACTTGTGAGCCAAAGCGCGATGTTCGAACGTGTGATTCGCCACGGAATGGTAAGTTCAATGAAACCACGCAAAGCTTGCGTGCTGATAGTAACAAAAAAAAGAGTTGGCCTCTCAAAACCTCTGTATCATTTCCGTTGCATTGATCAAGTAGATACGCAATTGTTTGGTCAGACTTGGATTTCGTTAGTTCGGCAGGTTTCCTCTCAATTAGGCAATCAAATCCACGTATGTTTTCATTTTGTTCATCGAGACCACGTGGTTTTTGATCGAATGCTCGCGAGTTCGTAGAGGTCATCGTTGAGGTGTGAGTGTTTGCAAAAGGAGTCGCGGACGACTCTCCTATTTACGTGATTCTATGGAATGGAAGAAAGAGAGAGAGAGAGAGAGAGAGGGAGAGGCAGAAGGGGGCAGTGAAGGGTTTTGTATAGCCGAATTGCTTGCCTTTGCCCGTTTACCTACGTATACGTAGACGTGAAACGAAAGCACTTGTCCTCCTTCTCCTCCCTCCTCCTTATCCTTTTCTGTGTGCCTGCCTGCCTCAGCCGTTCTGCAGGCAAGCGTGTCCGTTCGTAATACGCGGAGTGGATTTCTATTTAAGGTCTCGACTCACTTTTCGCGTTCTTACTCCTTTCCACCCTGGCCATTTTCTCCCTCTCTCTCTCTCTCTCTCTCTCTCTCTCTCTCTCTCTCTCTCTCTCTCTCTCTCTCTCTCTCTCTCTCTCTCTCTCTCTCTCTCTCTTTGTCGCTGTCTCTCTTCCTCTCTCGCCCTCCCTCCCTCCCTCCATTCGCTGGTGCAAGCTCTCTGGAAGACTTGCGCTCACTACGATCGATCTACACGCCTTACTTAGCCGAAATTAAAGATCGGCATGGAAGCCTTTTATCGGAAACGGGCTATATCTACTCGCTCCCAAAGAGAACGATGGATATATACGTATGCATGGGTCATTTCGTGCGAACTGAGATGATCTTCAGGTGTCGCAGTGTCTCGAGACTGGTCGGGGTTGGAAAAATTGGGTGTATGGTCTGGACAATAATTCGGGGGTATTTTTTTCTGTTTTATTTTTGTAGGTAAAATCGATTGATATAAATTCCACTGATTGAAAATCTTTCGCTTCCGTATCGAATACCCTATATACGATTTTATGTGTATGTGTGTATGTTTGTTTCATGTGCCATGTGAGAGCGAGAGAGCCAACTATACCGAGTGATACACAGTGTATATATACCAAACCATCTCTCGTCTTGCTCCATTCGCGCTTTCTGTCTCACCTCGGCATCGTCGTTTCACCCCTTACCTCCTTTATTGAGCTTGAAAGCCAGCACGCTGCTGTGGTAGCGTGTTCTCCACGGGGAAAGGGAAACGCGCCTGCCCAGAGAGGGCGTCAATAGAAAACGAGAGAGAAAGAGATAGAGGATGAAGAGATAGATCCACGCGTGCGATCCTACCGTCACGGACCTTTTTCTCTCTCTCTCTTTCTTTATATCCCTCTTTCTCTCTCCATTTCTCTCTCTTTCTTTTTCCGTTTCTCTCTCTTTATCTCTCTTTCTCTCTCCGTTTCTCTCTCTCTCTCTCTCTCTCTTTATCTCTCTCTCTCCCTCCCTCTCCCTCTCTCTCTCTCTCTCTCTCTCTCTCTCTCTCTCTCTCTCTCTCTCTCTCTCTCTCTCTCTCTCTCGTCTCGCCCCGTCTCGCCACGATAAAGCCTTCCAGATTTAATTCCTGTTTATTTACCTTGCCGCGTCTGCCAAGCCTCTGGCAGCTTCGTCTTCGCTATTTCGCTCTTTTTCTCTCATCCTCTCGCGCTTCTCGTAGTCTTTCCGCTTGGATTTTCTATACAGAAGATACACACATACGAGAAAAACGAGCTCGGGCAACGTTTACGAATCGCCAGATGTTTCGGAGCTTGTAGAAACAGAATTCACTCCCTTACATAGGTATTTCTCACCTCGCGACAGAAAATTCCATTTACGTTTCGTTCTTCAAGGCGCAATGTCACATGTCCCATTTACAGCAGAGGAAAAAAAAACTCCAAAATGCAATTTGTAATTTCTTCCGAGGTAATATATAGAAGTGTGAAACAATGTTGGTTTGCATCGTACCTAGAGCTGGACAGTGCTTGAAGTACTCCGTACTTGCAACCTACTTGAAGCCCTTAAAAAGTACGTCAAGTATCGTACTTGAATTTTCAAGTACTTAACAAGTTCTTCAAGTATTGTACTTAAATTTTCAAGTACTGAGCCTGTGCTTCCGGTATTGTACTTAAAATTTCAAATACTTTTCTGTACTTTAAGTACTTTTTCAAGTATAAGTATCGAGTACTTTTGAATGTGTCTTGTTGATGGTTGCATGTACAAAGCCTTTGAATATGTAATTGAAAATAATATTTCGTGACGTATGGACAAACTGTCCCTAAACTGTCGCATACGACAGTTTTTTGAAGACGAACACGAAGTTGGAGTTGTTTCAACAATCCATGTATTATATTCTTCATTTCTTTTTTTTCAAACTGTATCAAAATAAATTGTAATTACAATCATCGATGCCATTATTAAATTATTTTCAATCCTTGGTTAAAATACTTTTTTTCCAGATGCCTAATAGTATTGCACAAGGTGAAAATATTTTTTGATACGAAAAGTACTCGAATAAAAATAAAATGAGAATAAGAAATTAAATGTAACTACTAGAACTTACGAGATATACTTGAAAACTTGAAAAATCACTTGATTCTGGATACTTGATTTTTCAAGTACTTGTACTTAAAGTTTTTTAAATCATAAGTACTTCAATTACTGCCGACACTTGATACTTCAAGTACTCACGGAATTTTGTTCTTTGTACTCGAAGTACTTTCCAGTACTTTGTCCAGCTCTGATCGTACCTCGTGATGCGCTCGCGAGACGAGATAGAATTTCTCGGCAGACGAACGAGTTTTGACGCTATGCGTTTTTTCCGCTTCCTCTCTCCAATACATTTTTTATGTGAAAACATCTTTATCGAGGCTTTTAATTGACAAGTGTCCTCAAAAAGCGTTACGGGCCTTCGAAATAAATTTGAGAATAATTGCAAAGTGTCCTTAAAAAGCGTTTTGGCCCTTCGAAAAAAAAAAATCCAAAATTAAATTCTGTTTTTGATTATCATTGGATGTATTGAGGTTTATTGAGGTTTCTATTGAGGTTCTGTTTTTGATTATCATTGGATGTATTGATACAAAAAAAATCAGCGTAAAAAAATCAGCCAAGTTCGAGCACCCGCAAAGAATTTTCAAAATATTTAAATTCCCTCCAAATTCACAAATGTTTTGCATTTTCAGAAAAACATATAATGAATAAAGGGATATAGTTCACCTATTTGTAAAATTTAGGACATTTTGAACCTACTGACATGAAAATATTGGTATGCGAAGCTTTCGTTATGAGAAAGCAAGAATGACGCTAAAAATTATATATCATTGCAAACAGAAAAATTTGTGTTATATTTTAGTTACCACTTATTGAAATTCAATATTGAAATAAAAACATATTGATATAAAAATTCTCTCACGCTAAAGATGTTTTCACATATATTCTTATTCAATGAGTACTCGTAGTGTTTTGGTTTTTTTTTTCCCACAGAAACTCTGTTGGATTTGTAATCAGCGGTAAATTTCTCATCAAAATATAGTTTTTAAACAAAAAAAAAATTCTTTCTACCGACATTTTAGAAACCTCAAAATGCCACAATTTCAAGTGCAACTCCACTTAGGTTTGGCCGATTAAAAAAAAAATCCGAGAATGATGTTTATTTCATTGTGATTACAACATTTTCATAGCCAAGCGAGAACGTTGAAAATCCGACGGTCCAAAATTTGAAACAGTCGGTGGTCGAATCAAAATATCTGTAAAAAATTGAAAAATGATCAGAATTGAATGAATCAAGCAGTGTTTTAAAGCTTTTATGATTGTGAAAAAACTGGACGTAAATGGGAGCCGAAATTTCATTGAGAAAAAAATGAGTTATTTTAATGAATAAATTCCATTTTCAACGATAAAACATTTTTTAATTAATTTCATAGGATCTTGTATTGATGAATTTTTATTAGCTGATCCAACCAATCATCAGTTTGTATTCAAATAGATCTTCACGAATTTACAATAATTTTGTTAAAAACTAAATGTTTTTTTGAGATTTCATCAAAAACACTCTTTTTGGTTTTTTTCGAACCTCACATTTTTTTTACTGATAATAATATCATTAAGCAAATCACTGAGTGATCTTTGCAATGCTTATAGTATACAAAAATGTTGATCTTTTATATTAATCAATTACTATCATGGAACTGTTTGTCATTTAAGATAATGAAAAAAAACTGATGAGCAATCTCTTCATTTGAAAATCCATTTTCTCATCGGAATAAAAATAAATGCATAATTTCAATGTCATTTTGTGATTGTGAGCACGAGTCACATTATTAAATAAAATAAATGACAACTTTTAATTGAGGAAGCGTAGATGTAGGCCGTTTTGCTTCCTCATAGAGGAAGCTTTGATTTCGTGAAATTTTTTTTTCGAGATTTTCATGTCAGTATGTTCAAAATGTCATAAAACATCGTGAAATCATGTTTTTTTTTAATGCCCGGATGTATGTATGTATGTATGTATGTGTGTGTATGTGTGTCGCTGCCTCGAAAAATTCAAACATCTATATCTCAAGACCACATTTTGCGAGCCAAAATTTTGTACATAAGCTGGGCTCCACAGTCCCTTTGTTTGTTGTGAATTTTGCAAAAATTCATTGACGTGTGCGAATCTTATGCAACTTTTAAATTTTCAAAAAAAAAAGGCGTGGTTGCTCTAGCGTTCGCAAATTCTGCGATATCGGGTTAAAAAATATTATACAGATTGTTCGAGTGTTAAAGATAATTGCTATTGAATTTCGCAAAAATCTCTCAAGAGGTTCGTGATTAATAATATTTCGAATTTTTTGCAAAAAGCACGTGATCGCTGTAGCTTGCACATATTTCGTGATATCACGCTCAAAATTTCTATAATGGTAGGTTACGGAAAGAAGTTACTTCCCAGATAGAACACTGACGTATATTATACGTATATTACAGGTATATATGTATATAATATGTATACGTCTATGATATACCTGTATTATACGTATACTGAACGTATATTTTAGGTCTATTTATTGATAATAGTGAAAGAATTTCATATACGTATAATTTACGTATATTGTACAATAAGCATTTGACATCGAATTATATACATCTATTATAAGTATACGAAACATATACTTTACGATAAAGACAAATGACGTATAATATACGTATATTGGACATCTTTTTTACTACATATCTCGGTGGAATTTTGTACATCTCATATACATATAATATATGTTAATTATCTTGCGATTGGGATTCTTAAATCTAAAGCTGTTCAGTGAACGTATAATATACGTATACTATACGTTCATTGAATAGCTTTAATTAACTTATATTGTATGTAACATATATTATCTGTATAAGACATATATTATTATTAACATATATTATATATATATATATATATGAAATGTACAACATTCCACCGAGATACTGCAGATAAAAACACATCCAATATACGTATATAGTATATATATACGTATATTGGACTTGTTTTTTTCTACATATCTCGGTGGCAATTTGTACATCTCATATACATATAATATATATTTATTATCTTACGATTGCGATTCTTAAATCTGAAGCTCTTCAATGAACGTTTAATACATATACGAATATTATACGTTCAGTGAGTATATTATCATTTAATATTATTGTTATTTAAGAATAAAAACCGATTTCTACAATTGAGAGCAATAATTTTTTTTAATAACAATAATAATAATATTTATTATTGTTTATTATTATTATTTTTGTGTTTTTATGAGTTTATTTAAAATAGAACTAAAATTAGCCTACCACATATCCCGTGGTCTCCGACCTTTTTAATTTTGGAAATAATACTATTTATTATTATAATTGTTATTATTATTCATCTGATTCAATATTTTAGTTTTTAATTTAGTTGAAAGAGAAGTCGAACCAAAAACGGCCTTCGGGTAATGAAAATAAATTCTCACTACGATTTTGGCACGTGATTGTTCTCGGCCTGTGTTCTATAGATATGATATTTACATCAGAATACCATAAGTAGTCGGTGGTGTAGTGGTTAGCGTCCCAGCCGTAGGTTGTTCGTTAGGCTCAATAGATAGGTAGGTTTCAGATCCCAGTCAGGTCTCGTACATATTCTAAGGTCCGCGAATATGCAAGATAACTAAAGCGGTCGGAAAAATTCATGAAATTCAAAATTATCTATTTTTTTTTAAATTTAATTCATGTTCAATTTGAGGATATGCCTAAAAACAAGGGTCGCGGGTTCAAATCCCACTGGGGGCAAAATTTTATTTTTCAAAAATTCTTTTTTCGTTACTTGACACTCAGGAACTATCAATTGTGAATATATAGAACTGATTTTCATCGTATATATATATGCTAGTATCCGTATAATTTGTTTATATTCTCCGTTTGTATTCTACGTATTTTCGACGTCTTGTATACGTAAAATATACCGTTTAACATATGTAGAATATGCATACATTATACGGATATTAGCTGGGCATTCTACGTATATTCTACGTATTTTCGACGTCTCGTATACATAAAATATACCGTGTAATATATGTAGAATATACATATATTATACGGAGATTAGCCGGACATTTAGCTCTTCAGTATACGTACTAAATACGCATTATATACGTATCTGGCAACGTCTAATATACGTATAATATACGTCAGTGTTCTATCCGGGTTGGTATTCAATTTTGCAAAAATCGCTTGAGCTGTTCAAATTTTATACAACTTTTAAATTTTCAAAGAAAAAGCGTGGCTGCTCTAGCGTCCGCAAATTTTGCGATATCAGGTTTTGAAAAATTCAATCGATAGTTTGAATGATAAATACTGTCGGTATTGAATTTCGCGAAAATTGCTCTATGAGTTCGTGATTTATAAAATTTTAATTTTTTTTAGGAAAGCGCGTGATTGATCTAGCTTGCACATATTCCGTGATATCAGGCTCAAAATTTCTATAATGATAGTTTAATGGAAAACGTTACTTGGTATTCAATTTTGCAAAAATCGCGTGAGCCGTGCAAATTTTATGCAATTCTGAAATTTTCAAGAAAGCTTGATCGAAAATTTTACGATACAAAGCTTTATTATTCCGAATTAGACGTTTTATTACTCCAATAACTAGAGGTAGTAAAAAAAAACTCGTTTCCAGAGTATTTTTGTGTATTTACAAAGCTTCCTCTATGAGGGAGCCAAAACTGTAACAGCTAACATTTACTACAATTTGCTAACATTTTCTCATAGAGTAGGATTTGTAAATACGAAAAAATAACGCGGAAGCGATGCGCAAATTTCCAATTTTCAAGTTTTTTTGAGTGTGGGAGGGTATCTGGCTGCCTGTATTTCACATTTTGTGCCACATGTGAATTCATCACATTCGTTGAGAATTTTTTTTCTTTTCCATCGCTCTTGAATTCATGGAATTCAATACTCGCGAGTCCTCGACGTGGTTCTCGCAATGAATTTGGAAGTTTATCATTAGTAAAAATACTCGGGAAAGGGAGAAAAACTTTGTTTGGAGCTGTGGGTCGAAAATGTAACGTGTCGTTGGAGTGTGAAATCTCTCTTTCTCCCTCTCCCTTTCTCTCGATCGACATGGGGGTCAGAGCTTTAATCCACCCGATTCCTCGAGTACCTTTTTATTTTAACGAATCGATCGTTAAGTTACGTGAAAGGACGGACGGACGTGACGTTGGTTAGTCGAATCGATCGTCCTCTCTCTTTCACTCCCTAAATATATATATTTTTACATATATGTGTATATGGGGGCGAGTGGGGCATGACAGCCCCCTGGAACACAGCGGCCGCTCAAAAATTTGGTTTAAAAAAATTTGAGTTTCTATCAAATTATCATAAATTTGATGTATTGACTCATTTTTAGGTCCATGTACTACATTCGGAGTAAAATAAAACATTGAAAAAAATTTGAAAAAAAATAATTTCAGATAAAATTGAAAAATTTCAAAAAAAAACAAAATTATATATTATGTGAAATATTAAATCATTTTTTTCTGTTAAGAAACATAATAGTTGAAAAATATAGAATTTATTTATTATTCAACGAATTTTTAATTAATCTATACATTTTTCACGTTGAACAAATAAACAATAACATTAATTATGATTTATGATAATTGTTTAAAAACGTAACGAAAATAAAGTTTTCAAATGAAATATTAAGCTACGCGAAGAATGTAATAAATTACTTTTCACAATAATTACAAATATATTCATCGGAATAATCTTCGTCTATATCTGCAGAGGAATTATGAGACCAATCCTCACAATTTTTACACTGAACCCATGATCCCTTAAATTCCGGGTAAAGTCCATTACAATAAAAAGAAAGTCAATCATTATCTTAACTTTTGACTAATTTTTTTCGTTAATTTTTTAGTGTGATAAATTTTTCAATTCTTGTGTATGACAAAAAAAAAAGTTCTATATAATTTTTTTACGGGGGCCGTGATGACCCAGAATTTTTTTTTTCGAGTTTCGGCAAAATGTCAGTGAATTAGTTCAAGATAGAAAACTAATTTGATGGTTGGAAGTCACAAAAAGTATTAACTGGCTTAGGGGGGCCGTCGTGCCCCAGCCTCCCCTAAATGTACATAGTGATATATATATACGTGAAAATAGTGGGCAAGGCGGTGTGCGATAAGGCACGTCGAAATTCAGTCGACTGTTCGGGTAGAAGCTTCATAGGATTGCGTAGCTCGACAAATTGGAGGGCCGGTTTACGAGGTTGTAATTGGAGGGCGCGAGAGTTCGAGAGGGAGAGGGGGGAGAGGGAGAATCACGGAGAACGAAAGAAACTCGTCGGTGCCGGATTTTGTAGCGAGAGCTTGTATTAAGGGATGATTGTCTGTGTATGGGTGCAATGTGAGAAAGAAAGAGAAAGACATAGAAACATATATACATATAAGTGAGAGCTTTGGAATTTGAGCTTGAGGGCGCGGGCGTTGAGTACCTCAAAAGAAGAGTGCGAGAAAGAGAGAGAGAGAGAGAGAGAAAGTAAGGGAATCAACGAGAACGACCACACGCAGATATTTCATTCGCCGGCGTCTCATTTGCATAAGGAGAATAATTCTACTGAACGCGTGTTAAAGCACAGACGGCTGGCTCGGGAACCAGCAGAACTAGCAATGTGTAACACATACAACATTATATATAGAATGGGCACCATAATGAAACCAAGAGAGAGAGAGAGAGAGAGAGAGAGAGAGAGAGAGAGAGAGAGAGAGACCCTCACGAAAATTTATATATTTTTAATATACGCAAAATATATGTGGATATATTTCGAATATATGCTGATATATATGCAACATATATTCTTAATATAGGCTACCATATATGCAACATATATGTGTGGAAGTGATGTGATTTTATTCTTTCTAACAACATATATCAGATGTATGCGAAGTATATTTTATCATAAGCTTATTAACACATCTCCCGAATTTATTTCACGCACACATAAATTACGTAGGCTATATATAAGTAGATATATGTAGTCACATATACATTTTGTGATCATAGCGTCATCTTTTCAAATTCAAAGTTTCATACCGCATGGCCAGAAAATGGGCAGGTCCTGAACATGTTTTGTGGACTTACAAAAATTGTATTTTTTAGAATTGTTCACGAAAATTATACGGTGTATACCATATAATTATGCATAAAATATATTAGCCATATTCTACCAATTATAAACATCGAAACCGGCTTCATACCCCCTCAGATCTTTTCCCAATTTTTTTAACTGAAAGTCTTAATCGGAAAACAGAATCCCATTTTTCCCGCTAACTTTCGTACTTATTGCATATTTCAGCTCATTGTACGATTTTTGTTTTATGCATTTTGTTTTGCCGGTTTCCCACCACAATAAAAAAAATTCAAAAAAAAAGTTTTTGGCGTGAAAAAGTCTCAGTTTTCCGAAAAAAATATTGTTTTTTTGTTCATTCACTTGAAAAGGTCTTAAAATGAAGTTTTCAATCTCAAAAGCTGTTTTTTGGCCATTGCCCAAATTAAATTTTTTTTTTTTCAATTGTCTTTTCGAAAAGCTGAGGAAATTTTATTTGGAATGTGTTATTTTCATGATGGGTTCTCCATAAACATACGAGAAATGAATAAATAAACAAAAATTGATTTTATTCGATTTTTTGTGCGGTCTGTCGACACAACATTTTTTTTTTTTAAAAGGTTTTTTGAGTAAAAAATTCTCAGCTTTGCAAAAAAAATATTGCTTCTCCGATCATGCTTGTGAAAAGCTCTCAAAATTGAGTTTTTAATCTAAAAAGCTGTTTTTTAGCCGTTGCCCAAATTGGAATTTTTTCTTTCACGTTTTTTTTCGAAACGCTGAAAAAAATTTATGAAATTTATACATGTCTCTTCTAATATCTATATTCACGTACAAGAAGTGCGGCATCGCTCGCCTGACATCCCTCGAAACCTTGTTTTTTTTGCAATTAAAACGGCAAGAAAAAAGACGTGAAAACATTGATGCATGTACAAACTAACATAATATTTATTTAATTATTTAAGTTTATTGTATTCACACTTTGAATTATTATTTACATTATCATTTTTATCCCGCGAGAACAAGCGATCGGGCGCCTGCCACATGTTCGTAGCGTAGGCAGCGTCGCGTTAGTTTCCAGACTCGTCGCGAGATGTCGCAGAACGGCAACCGCTGAACCCCCATGCGGAGGATGCGAAGAGAATGCTTATAAAGGCGGGTGCGAGAACGGAATATTAACAGAAGTCCGTCGCAAATGAAGCCATATCAGGAGTTCTTGCCGGCTTCTCATGAACTCGTACTTTTATATTTGATTCTCCTAGAGAATTTCCGATTTTTCGGAAATTTCTACACGGGTATCACATATCTAACCCATATTCGGGATGTATGCAGCTCATATTCCAACTATATTTGGAATACATGCAACATATGTTTAATCTATATTTCAAATGTATAATGCATCATATACATAATCTATATATTGTATGTATGTATCGTACATTTTACATATATCTAAAATATATTTTAAATACATTTAAGATATACGTACATATTCGAAAAGCGGAAAAATCTATCAAAATAAATTTATTACCCATATATAAAAAATATATTTTAAATACATTAATTTATATACGGTCATTATATTTTGAATATATTTCGTACACAATTTTGCATATATTTTAAATATACAAATTTCCGTGAAGGGGGAGGGAGGGGGAGAGAGAGAGAAAGAGAGAGCCTGATGGCTCTGCTACGATTTTTCCATCTCACTTTCTCTCGTTGTCGTGCAAATCGCCAAACTCTCTCCACTCTCTTCCTCTCGCGTCGCGTAAGCCCCACCATCCCTTAAGAGGAAAAGAGAAGACCTGCGGCTGTTTTCTCTCCCTCTCTTTAACCATCCCTTGATATCGAATGGGCGAGAGAAGGAGGCAAAACACGCCGACGCCCGCGCCACTGCCGCCGTTCGCCACCACCGTCGACAACGACGACGACGCCGCCGCCCTCGTGCGCGCCTCGTGGACTCCACGTCAGCCCCCGCGCGACGCGCGTATATATCCGCGTTTCTCGCGCTGTACGCTTTTCGCCGAGAACCCACGCGAGACAGTCTAGTCGCAGTTACGCGCCTGAACCCTCTGCAAGTCGCGCTCGCGCGTGTTTTCAGCCCCGTCGTAAAAGCTTCGTCGCGTTTTCGGTCGTTGAAATAAAATTCTCCCGCGTTAAAATCAGTTGAGCACACGTGAGCCACATTGTCAAACAGAGCAATTCACCTCATAACCTCCGTAAAATTTGGGTCGTGGAAAATCTCGAAAAAACGCCGTTTTTCATTGTGCGGGAAGGAAAACAAGCAAAGAAAATAGTGCGTCGCACGTGGTCATCATTATTCCGCGATCGAGTAGAGAATAGCGATTTTTCCTTCCGTCGCGCGTACCTTAGCTTTCCTTCCGGAATGAAACTCTGACAGGAGGAGGGAAAATAAAAAAAAAACGGGAATACCCAACTGTTTTTGCAGATTGTCGAAATTTCTTCGCGGTTTCTACTTTTTTTTTGACAATTGCACTCCGACTCAGTGGAGTAAGGGGGGAGAAATTAATTGTGACTTTTCGTTCGTTTCAATTGACACGCCGCGATCGGGGAAAAATTTTACGTGATAACGAATTTTCACTTTATTTTCTCATTTTGTCCTCGAACGCGTGACCTTCTGCGTGCGTGTGCGTGCGTGTTTGTGCGAGTGCGTGTGTGTGTATGTGTGCACTGGTGGGTCATTGACTTTTATCCACGTTTTTTTCCCATTGGCGGTAATAAGAAGAATTCGATAAATTCGAACAATTCAACGTTAGTTTTTCCGGATAACAGACGTGCGGATAAAACCCGTCGCAGGGCTACTGGATCTTCGGTGAAAAAGTTGGTATTTCGACGGAGAGAAAAAAATATTTAGTTATCACGACCGAGAGAAAAAAGTGTGTGTCTCTGCGAGTGTCTTGTGTATGTGCGTCATTATTATCGTTTTTTGCTCTCTTCGATAATAATTAAATTTCCAGTATTCTTCTCGTACGAGTGTTTCATCGCGACGTGGGCCACGCTCTTATCACACACGAGACACAGCCATGGTCGACTTCATCGCCTATCCGGAAATTTCATATCTCTACGATGATCTACTGGTAGGCTAAAAAAATGTTAAGTCCCTCTTGTTACATCGATCCCAATTATATCATAATATCATCAGCATACAAAAAAATCATGACGGCATTCGAGTGACTTTGCTGAGGATTTCGCTATGTTCTTTTGTTTTCAAAGTGTGAGCGACATGCGTCGTTATTATGCCACGACCATGAATAAGAGACCCCTTCCTTTGTTGAATCGATTGATCCACTTTCCCCTTTGTTTTCGTGATCTTCGATCGATTTTACGATTGCGAACGAACTTTTCGAACGAATGCATCGAGGAGTGACTATCAAAAGGTCGCAATCCACACGATTGGATTCCCAAAAGTTCCGTCTATTGCACCCTATTCTCGTCGGAACGTTCAAAATGCTACGTTCACTTTTACTATACCGAAGCTGGTCTCGCGACTGAGGCACTTAATCGCTCACGGGCTTTATAAAAGATTCACGAGGACTCGGCGCGCTTCGCTATATAGCCCATTCGGACACTTGAAGCTTTTTCTGGGTGGTCGATGTAGCCCTCACGTGGCAGAACGTAACCCTCTCTCCCTCTCTCTCTTCTGCTCTCTTCGGGAAAAGGGAGTCAGAAAAAGGGAGAGGGTATGGTGAACAAATTCTCGCATGGGGTGTACTCACTTGAGGGGGTTGGGTTTGGGTTTAGGGGCTGCGGCGCTGGTGGCCCTATCGTGGTAGGTTGTGCACGGCGTATTGCGCGACCATAGCTTTTCACGACGTGAAACTACTTTACGAGAGGAATATCACTTTGATCCGGCGACGCTTAATGAACGATGGACCCAGGACTTCGTATAAGAGTACCCAAACTGAATTTAATTAGGGCTCTTAACTTCACAGGGTTGCATCCGAGCCTACGGGTTACACGTACTGTGTGTGTATGTGTGTATATGTCGATCGATCGCTTAAAGTGAAAAAGGCGTAACTGAGGAAACTGCTGGTACTGGAATCCTCAGGGTTGCGGCCTTTTCGTTATCAGGGATATATTTATGTATCAGGGATGGTTTGGGCTGAGAAAATGTGGAATGGCGGGTGTGACGCTGTGGGATCAGTAAAAGCCTAGATGGGAAAGCCGTACATGGGGATCCACTCTCTCTCTTGCTCTTTCTATCTTCTTCGGTTACCCTCTCCTCTTTCCTCCTCGTGCCTTTACCCTATCTACACTTTCTCTCTCACTCTCTCGCTCGTTCTGTCTTGCTCATTCGCTCTTTTGACGACCGTTGGCTTTGCGCAAGGGAATGGGAAAATTTTGCCCACGAAGTCACGGTGATGATGCCCGTGCCACGGAGAAAACGCGACGACAATCCCCCTCAGGGTGTCGAGAGAGTGAGATAGAGAAAAGGAGACTGGGAGAAGAGACCCGATTGTCATGCAAATCGCGGACCGACGATCAGGCCGATATTAACCCTGCAATGAAGGCTTCTCTCTCTCTCTCTCTCTCTCTCTCTCTCGCTCCCTCTCTTTGTTGGTGAACCGTGATGGAGGATGAAAGGGGGCAGAGATGGTGGTGAGAGTTATGCTACTGCGAATCTTATACTCCGGCACGTTGATAGAAAAGAAAATCGTCAAGCACGTACTATCGTCCCGAGCGAACGCGTAGCCTCTTCAGCCAAACCGATAATTAAATTCTCAATGATATTCTCCGGGATAACTCTGGTTTGTACACACAGAGGGAGGGAACAAGAGATGGAGAAGGAGAGAGAGAGTTTCGGAATTTCAATGAAAAACATCGCTATGCCCGAAATCATGCATTACAACTGAATTGGTAATTATCAAAATCTTAAGATTGTTTCTTTTTCCTTAAATCTCGAATTGACGAGCTACTATCAAAGTATTCGTTCATCAGGAATCAATTACCAGTTCTATTAGAATTTTTTAATCAGGATTTTAAAATCGTCCTTTTACATCACAAAACTATGTGCATCGATGGCAAATATAGAAATTCATCGTTACATTTGTCGTTATTATCGCAAATGACTCCACTGTGCAAAGGACTTTTATTTTTGAATTTTTTATTGTATTATGGTTAACCCTAGTTTATACCAAGATATGCTGCTTTTGTCCAAAAATATGTTTTATAACGTGAATCATATATTTTTTGAAGGAGGCCTCTATGCTACACAAGAGTTTTTACATACATCATTCTACCCAGGAGAAGGTGGCAAAGGCATATTATTCTACCTAAACGGTTTTTAGGCGATACGAGGGGACCTCTTTTCTACAAATTATTATTCTATACAAGAAAGGCGAGGAACATTAATTTGAGGAGGCTTCTATTCTACACATGACAATCATTTTCCTACAAATTACAGCCCGCAGCAAAACTCTGCATGCAACGTTTTATGTGCAACCCAAAAAATGACAGAAACTCTGCAACGTGATTATCCATCGCGGTAGTAAATTCTGCCAAAGGTTGTAATGTGTAGGAAAACTGTGTGTATAGAATAGAATATTATTTCTTGCCATCTTTTCTTGTGTAGAATGATGTGTAAAAACTTGTCTATGGAAAGTATCATGTGTAGAATAATAATGTGTAGAATATAAGCCTTTGCGAAAGCCTCTATTCTACACATTTTCATTCTACACATGACCTTTTCTACACGAAAGTTTCTATTCAAATTAACCTACAAAGAAAAGTGACAGGGAATGTTATTCTACAGAAGAGAAGTTTAAAGAAATATTATTTTACACGAAATTATTCTACACTGGTTCTCACAAACATTATTCTACACAAGAGGAGTGGCAAGGAATATTATTCTACACCGGGTTATTATAAACAGACGGATAATGCTCAAAAGGCCTCTATTCTACACATTATTATCCTACATATTATTTTCCTACAGAATTTAGCAAAACTCTACATGCCACAAATCTTAAAACATATATTGATACTCATATTTGAGAAGTGATACTAATATATATTGATACCCATATATATGGGTTAAAATTCCGAATGGCAGCAGGCGTTTGGGCCTCACAGTCGACGATTGTTTTGTAACTTTGGGGACACATAGTATGTGTGTATGAGAGTGATTAGAAAAAAAAAATTTCGACATATATTTTCATCGAAAAAGAGCTCAGCTTTTCGAAAAAAATATTTCCAAATACGTAACAATTCGTATAAGCATGAAAAAATAGGTTTTTTTCTTCCAAAAGGCGTTTTATCAATGAGCCTACACTCCAATCTGTTTTTTCATATTTTTTAGGATTTCTGAGGTTTTTTTACACGAAAAAACTCTTTCTCCAGAATGGGATCTCTGCAGCATCAGACCGTTATATATTAAATATAATCTGAGGTGCTGTAAATATCGAGAAAATAGTGCGAATACAATACTGCTTACTGCGCTAGTATTGTATTATATTGTTACTTTAATTTTTTATCGAGGTCGTTATGGGTTTTCAACTCAACATTTAATTTATTAGTACTGTAACAGGCGGATTTGACTATGAGAAAGAATAATAATACCCTGAAAGCAATATAATGTACACGATTCCGGGGAATGGGTGTGTAGGCAAACTTTAAAAAACATCCATTCATCTTTTATGAAAATTTTTATTGACGTATGGTTAATTTTTTGCCAAGGAATTGTTGAATATTTTTTTTTTTTGAGTACCCACACAACAATAATACGTCCCAAGTACGTCTTTCGGACATCACGTCAATTGACTCAATTGTCCCGTGATAGTAATAGGATGGTCCCGTATGGGATTACCATGGGCTCTGAAATGTCCGCAGTGATTGCCGCAATAGGATGGTTCCACTGCCGTCCCGGGATGTCTTTAGGATGTCTTCGGGACGTCTCTTGAACTGCCAACACAGCAGTGGATAATTGTTTTTATTTCGATCTAATATTAATTAATTTCGATTAATTAATTCAATTTCAATAAAATGGGTACAGTACAGAGGAAGACAGCAAGTACGCCTTGTAATATGGCCTCTTTTGAGGTCTGACTCCTTTCGGTGTCAAATGTCCGTGTTCACGCTCGGCTATATAAGCATTCTATTTGCATGATCTGTATGTGAGAGCCTTTGCCATCTCGTAGAGAGTCTGGAACTAACGCCGTGGAATGGCTGACCTCCTATAGACGTCTCTAAGAGAGTCCGCTAAGATTTTCTGCACACAATTACTGCAGGATATCCTCAAGACATCCTATATTAATCTCGCGTAGAACAATGTCTTGCAGGTACCTCCCAGAGACATCTCTAAGAGAGTGCTCTGGGATCGGCAAAACACGGTTACGACAGGGTATCCTCAAGACATCCCATATTAATCTCGCGTAGAACAATGTCTTACCGGTACCTCCCAGAGACATCTCTAAGAGAATGGGCTGGGATCGTCAAAACACGATTACGATAGGATATCCTCAAGACATCCTATATTAATCTCTAGTAGACCAATGTCCTACTAGTACCTGCCACAGACATCTACAAGACAGTACGGTACGATCATCTACACACGGTGACGGCAGGATATCCGCAAGACATCCTATATTCATCTCGGGTAGAACAATGTCCTACCAGTACCTCCTACAGACATCTATAAGAGAGTGCGTCGGGATCGTCCGATTATGCCGTTGCGACGGGATATCCTCAAGATATCCTCTATTAATCTCGGGTAGAACGAAATCCTATCGGTACCTCTCAGAGGAATCTCTAAAAGAGTGCGCTGGGATCGTCTAAACGCGGTTGCAACAGGATATCCTCATGACATCCTATATTAATCTCGAGTGGACCAATGTCCTACTACAACCTCCCACAGACACCTACAAGACAGTGCAGTACGATCGTCTACACACGGTGACGGCAGGATATCCTCAAGACATCCTATATTAATGTCGGGTAGAACAATGTCCTACGACTACCTCCCACAGACGTCTATAAGAGAGTGCGTTGGGATAGTCTAATTACGGTTGCGACAGGATATCCTCAAGACATCCAATATTAATCCCGGGTAGAACAATATCTTGCTGGTTCCTTTCATAGACGTTCATAAGATTCTATCTTGGCAGGACACGAATGGGACTGTCTCGGGATAGTCCCGGGATCAATTTCGCTGTGTGGGTATACTCAAAAGCAACCAATGTAAAACAAGTAAAAATTGTTGATTTTTTTTTTTGCTAAATTAAACATGCGACAATAAATATTTTGATAAAAGATAAATGGATGTTTTTAAAAGTTTGTTTACACATCCGTGCCCTGGAATCGTGTATATTACATTGCTGTCAGGGTATTATCATTTTTTCACATAGTCAAATCCTCCTGTTACAGTACTAATAAATTGAAAGTTAAGTTAAAAACCCATAACGACCTCGATAAAAAATGATAGTAGCAATACAATACAATACTAGCGCAGTAAGCATTATTGTATCCGCACTATTTTCTCGATATTTACAGCACCTCAGATTATATTTAATATATAACGGTTTGATGTCGCAGAGATTCCACTCTGGAAAAAGAGTTTTTTCGTGTAAAAAAACTTCATAAATCCCAATAAATATGAAAAAACAGATTGGAGTGTAGGCTCGTCGATAAAACGCCTTTTTAAGGAAAAAACCTATTTTTCTATGCTTATACGAATTGGTACATATTTGGAAATATTTTTTTTTGAAAAGCTGAGCTTTTTTTCGATGAAAATATATGTCGAAATTTTTTTTGTTTCAATTACAAGGGTCTAGCGAAATTGATCAAAACATGACATCCAAGAAATTTCAAAAAAATGACGTCATCGGTACAGTGAAACTGGTCGATTTAAAAATCGAAACAAAAAAATTCCAGTGTGTACTCTCATACTGTACTATGTGTCCCTAAAGTTACAAAACAATCGTCGACTATGAGGCCTAAACGCATGCTGCCTTTCGGAATTTTGACCAATATATATGGGTTAAAACGTCTATTTAGAAAAACTAGACTTTAGAAAAAAAATTCAAAATAGGGGCAATGGTTAAAAAACAATTTTTTAGATTTAAAACTCGATTTTAAGAGCTTTTCACAGGCATTATCGGAAAAGCAATATTTTGTTTGGAAAGCTGAGACTTTTTTGCTCAAAAAACGTATTTTTTCAAAAAAAAATTATCGTAACGGAAGGTGGCAACAAAAAATGAATAAAATCAATTTTTGTTCAATCATTCATTCATTTCTCGTATGTTTATGGAGAACCCATCTCGCAAAATACATATTCCATGTAAAATTGTCTCAGCTTTTCGAAAAAAATATTGAAAAAATTTTCAAAATTTGGGCAACGGCCGAAAAACAGCTTTTTAGACTTTAAGTTCAATTTTAAGAGCTTTCCAAGTGCATAAACAAAAAAATATATTTTTTTTGAAAAGCTGAGATTTTTTCACGCAGAAAACCTATTTTTTGAAATTTTTTTTATTGTGGTGGAAGATGGCAAGTCATAATGAATAAAAAGAAAATGGTAAAACTAGACGGAATACCCTATGTAATAACTGCGAAAGTTAGAAGGGAAAAAATCTGAAAAAATTTGGGAATGTGTTTTTTAATGAGGACTTTCAGCTAAAAAAAATGCGAAAAGTTCTGAGGGGGTGGGGCCGGATCTGACGTCCATAATTGGCGTTTTGACCCATATATATTAATAGACTAATTCAAAAAAAATTTTTTTTTTCCTTTCTGGATTCTTATGCTATTGTTGGGCACTAATAAAAGAAAATTTCCCTAAGATACTGGGCCCGGTCACTTAATTTTTAGAGTTGGCTATCTCGACTTTTTGTTATTTTTTCATGAGTTTACTCAATAAATATGATCATGATATTAGATTATACCGGAAAAAGAATAAATAAAGGAAATCGTATGTTTCACCGACGAGAAGTACACCATTCGCAAAAATTAAGGGAGCAAGAAAACTTTTCAAAATTTTCGGTCATTTTCAATACTTCTACATTCAAATTCTACGTTCTACATTCAATACTTTTACATTCAAAACTGTTTTTGAATGTAGTTTTCGAAAAAAATACAAAAAAATTATTGAAACCAACCTTCATTGGTTTTTTTTAGATGTTTGGAAAAAATCGAATATTTCTCGATGATTACCACTTTTAATCTTTGTTTGTATTTTTTTTCAAATTTGAAAGTTCTCTGAACACTCTTAAAAATTTGCAGAATGGTGTTATGAGAAATAAGGTTAGTTGACATTTTTTTTTTTTCATTCAGAAAAAAAATAGAAACCGAAAAATCACCACTCTACAAAAATTTGAGGATTTGCAGAAAATGTCAAAGTTTGATATAATGAAGAGAAAAAAAAATCAAAAATGGTAATCATCGAGTTTTCGATTTTTTTTCAAAAATCTGAAGAAAAATGAAAACGAAAATTTTGGAAAAAAAACGTTCCAAAAGTCAAATTTTGAAAAAGTCAGAGCCATTTAAAAAATAAAAAGCCAATTTTTTCGAAAAATTTATAAATTTGTATCGATTGGGTAAAAAAATTTGAAAAAATACTGAAAAATGTTTTCGAAAGGGTAGAAAATGATAAAAAAAGTTTCAGCCAAATCGAAAGGGGTCGTGTTTTAAAGTGGTCGATTTGTCGTCGAATGCCCATATATATTATAATAGTGTGCATAATAATATACGTAAGAATTGAGATATTTTTCAGCACCATCCATCTGTGTAGAATAATCCAACGTAGAATAGATCTTTGCTTTCGAAAATTTGAGATATGCAGAATAATTATGTACAGAAAATTATTCCTTGCCACCTTTTCTTGTGTAGAATGACGTGTCTTGAAACTTTTGTGTTGAAAGTGTCATGTGTAGAATAATAATGTATAGAACAGAGGCCTCCTTGATTTTTTTTCATTCAAATTTTTCGATCGTCGAGCAGTCGGTGCAATAAATACGGGCGATCGTTCGAACCGTGAGGGTTCAACATCGCACTGAGACTGGTAGATAGAGCAGTGAGAATGTTTCCGAACCTTCAGGGTACGAGAGAGTACCGAAGGGAGTCCTCTTTCCCTTTCTCTCTCTCACACTACGCTCTTTATCGTCGTCTATCCTTGCCGCTTTTGCTGTGAAGGAAATTGAATATGTCCCGGAGGCTGAGAAATAATGTCTCTCACTTTTTTAAAGTTTGATCGGGCAAAGTTTCTTTTTCCACCTTACGGTTACGTACGGTTTCGTGAGTCGTAGAGATGCAATGGAGAAAAGTGTGCAAAAGATAGAGACGGAGATATAAGAGGGAAGTCTCGCTGGAGGGTTCTCCTGGGTCGACTTTTCCGGATACGTGAGGCGTTCTTGCTGGCTTCACGGGAAAATCGAGAAAATTTTATTTGTACGAACTCTCTTGGCCAACGCGGTGAATCGTCGTTTTACCGCATCCTCATTCTCGTTCCAATCTGCTGCGTCGACGAGGCCACGATCGAAAATACGAATCGTCGAGAGAAAATTACCTACCAAATCTTCGTTAATTTTGTTGACCACTTTAGAAAAAAAAATCATATCCTCGGAATTTTTTCGCATGAATCATTTTCTCGTGCTCGTGCTCATTTTTCTCGAATTTTTCCGTCGATGAATGAAATCTCCCAAAAATGTATATATCACCGCTGAATAAATTGTTTACGGTTCGGAGCGACGAAGGATATTTTCGGTGGCCGAGAAAAAAGCTCTGCTCGTGAGTCGAAATTCCACCGCAAGAATGTTTACCGCACTTGAATCGAGACCACGTGAACGACCCTCGCATACACGGAAAAGTGACCGCGCTGTGGTAAAACGTTTTGTACAGAAAAAAAAAGATGCAACACACGTGAAACATCTCACGTCGGTAAAATCCGAACGGTTTCTCTCGCGGCAACGTTTGCGAAATGGGAATCGAATTTCGTATTTCCAATTCGTGCGAGGAAAAAAAAAGAGGAGAAAACATCGGCCAATCGAGGCTACGTGCGTTTTATCCGGAACAAGAACGAGGAAAACCGGCGTTTAAGCCCTGGAGGCAATACCGATCGGCCGTTTGCGAGATGAGAATTCGGTGAAAGCGGTTGGAAAATTTTTCTTTCCATCGAAATACGGTTATATTATCGCTTCCATTGGTCGGAATGAGAGAGACTGAAAGAGAGAGAAGGAAGGGAAAGGGAGAGCCGAATTCTTGTAAATATAATATATGTAGGAGAAGGTGGAGCACAACGGCCCCCCTCTAAAAAATGATTGATTTTTGTTTTAATCTTAAAAAATGGCCCTCACCTTTAAACATGTTTTTCTTTTTGATGGTCCATTTTAACTCTGATATAGTGCATCAGCCTAGAAATTGATGAATACATCAAATTCATCATAATTTGAATAAAAACAAAAAATGTCTGACCTGATTTTTTAGGGTGGTCCATTATGCCCCAGGTATCGCGGATCGGACTAAAAATGAGGCAATACATCTTGGCAATGAGGCAATTTATGATAACTCGACAAGAAACCAAAAAGAATTTTTTTTCACCAGATTTTTTAAGGGGGCTATTGTGCCCCAGGGGGCCATCGTGCCCCATTTGCCCCTATAGAGGGGCTTCGAGAAGTTGAGCTTTGAGCGCATTACTAAAAATACGACTATCGGACAAACACTCGAAGTTTGCCCATTAGCCATTACCATTTCCAGACGCGGCTGGTACTCCGTCCCTTCCTTCTCTCTCGTGGCCGACTAAACCGCATCAGTCTCGATATTCTATACCGATATATCGCCCGCTCCGCTTGGTCATTTTCGTTACTATTCCTGTTCACCACTTATACACTCGAGCATTTATTCAAATGACTTTCGTGCTCATACGTTCGATACAGAGAATTTATACACACACGTCCGTTAGTTCGATCCAAATATTTATACACGCCGCTACGAAAGAGCGTATTTTTTCGTTCCCCGAATACGTCACAATTTCAGCATCTGCTCTGTTACTCGTATTTCGAGAATAAACACCATAGCATCGACCGCAATAAAATATTTTTACCAAAAATCAAATCGAACAAACTCTTATCCTTCAATGGATATGCCCCAGGATCTAGCAAGGATATGATTGAGACTTTTTTTGGAAAATGTATTCCAGTATAGGAAAAAGCATAATTGTATTGATCGTCTAGAATGCAATGCGAGAAAAAAACAATTCAGGACACGTCAGTCTGGTTATTTTTACCGTGTGCAAATTGCTGTTGCATCATTGATCGGTGTTGGGCAAAAAAGTAATTAGCCATTGCTAATTATAATGACGAACGTAATCGTAAAAGAAAGCCGTATTAATTATCGTGTTACAAGAAGTAATGGTTATTATAATCAAGTCAATTACCATTAAAAAAGTAATTACGTCTATTTTATGTATCATATTTAGTAATTTAGCAGCGAAAGTAGACTTTTTATGTTGATTCCAATTCGATTCATATTTCCTTTGTAATTATTATTGTAATCATTAAATTCAATTTTCTTAAATCGAGTAACATTGCCTCCAATTAGTTTTTACATTTTTTATATATAGTGACTTGAACTTCAATCCCAATTAATATTTGAAATTGTAATTAAGGTAGTTCCTTCGCGACAACGTCAACAAAAAGTTACACAGTATGTGCATATTTACGGGGTTGATAATTACTTCGATTTTTAGTAAATACATTTAAAAAGCACACAATATTAATTCAGTGCCAATAGATAGTACGAGAGATATATTTTACAATCGTAACATTTATTCTATTAAAGTGTTCATAACCTACAACTGCTCCACTCTGCGAGTCAACTTTTTGCCCGAACTGCCACGGCTCTGCCCCAATACACAAAAGAGCTACGTATACAGATGACGCATTATTCCGTTCCAACGTTCCAATTGATTCCGATCGCCGTTCCATTCCCCCTCCACGCACTCCTCCGCTTGCAGAATTTATGTTATAATACCAATACCGTCGGGTTCTAATGGTTATTACTTGGAAACTAGACGGTAAATCATCCTGATTTTTTTTCCACGTAATTCGTGATCTGTTTGAACTCCCCTCAGTTTTTATGAACTTCGTAATTTTCGTTTTGACGGTGAAATTAATAACGTACCTGTGTACCATGCGCGTCGAATGCGTTCCGTGTAAATGAAGCCAACCCCGAGTGTAAATATCTCGGGTTTGGGACGGTTAAACTTATTTGAACTGCACAGAAGTTTGGATAACATATTAAATAACCTGTGTGGCACATTTTGACCATTTCTTAATTAAACGACCTCATAGAGAAACTAGCTTAAGAAGAGGCTAAATACCGACAATAGCACCTCGAAAATGGTTTCCAAACTTGCTCAAGCACGAATGGATGAAAATCGATAAAATTTTGACAGTATCATCAGAATTATGGCACAAATGGAGCCCCACTAAATTTTTTTCGGAAAACGAAAGAAAAATTACAGATCCGATTATCATCAAAAATTTGTAATGGAAAATATTAAATTATAATGTTTTTACGGCATTTCAGCTAAAACCAAGAGTGGGGCTCCATAACCAACACCAAAGTACGAATATCGATGCGTCTTTGACATTGTTTTATGAAAAAACCGCAACGTAAGTTTGGAATCCAAATCACAAGATAAATGTTGATAAATTTCGTGTTTTAACGAAAAAAAATGGTGAAATTAAATTCACAGAAATCCGAAAGAGGGCAGCCCCATATGGAATTCCTATGAAATGAACATTACTTTCATCAGACTTCTATCCAAACTGTCTGGCAAGTCAGTGGCAATTAACAGAAACGTTGATTTATGTCTCGCATTTGCAATTCGCAATTCATCCATCATCAATTCATAAATTAGAATTGATTTTCATCCACCGGTATTGGAAAAAGTTTGGACAGCGATTTTGAGTCGATAATGTAGGGCTTCAGTAATAATGTCGGTATTTAGCCTCGCCTTAAATCGAATTAGATTGCCGCCAATCAGTTTTTAAATTTTTTATATATCATGACTTGAATTTCAACCCCAATTAATTTTTGAAATTTTAAATAATTGAAATTTTTATCAGGACATTATATTTTTGCGTGGAACATTAATTTCTCCTTTGTTTCCCATTATCTCGATCTGCCGGATAGACTTTTATATGAGCAGACATTTCGCCTGAGAACTTTGAATTTCACCAGCCAACTCTTTGAATAAATAGTGAAGGAACAAAATGTTTGCTCGTATAAATTCGTCTCGCGAGTCGCAAATCAATTTTTCAAAGGGAAATTTATGTAGCCTGTCGTCGCGTATCTGTTGGAAAAGCTCCATGAAATTTCTCACAGCCCTTCGGACACGTGGGAAGGTGGAAAAAATGCTTGCATGACAATGCGACTATCTCGTAGATCTCGTCATGCAATGTATAATGCGTCGACTTGGATTAATAAACCCGCGTGAGAGGTCGACGAAAATTTCTATGGGCCCTTGATCGTCGTATTTCACGGAATTGCGGAAAGGTCTCTCTGGGTGAAAACTGGCGGAAGTCGAGAGCTATGGTCGTCTGTGTAGTTGGTATGCAGTGTGTATACCTTACACAGAGGGTGTATATGGAGTTTGTAGGGGGTGGTAGAGAGAGGAGAGAGAGTGCGCGCTCTTCGTCATGCGTTTAAGCATTGTTGGCGGTATCTCAGCCAGCAGGCAGTGGACACGCTTTGTGTTTCTGCCCCAGTTCGTACGAGCTAGAAATACGGGTGTTCGGGACTCGGCATACATTCGTATACATGCAAGTGTGTGTGAGCATGTATACGTATAACGTCAGCCGGAGGCAAAAGGGCTGCCTCGCGATAAAACATTCACGCGCTTTGTGTATCTTGGGTTAAAAATATCCCCGTTCCTAACCGGTACATGCTGAATGCAGCAGGCCCCTATATACTTTCACCTTTTCAACCGGAATACATAACCGCTGAATTTTCCATCCCGATGACTAATACCTGTGCAACGAGAGCATTGCCATTTGTGACAGTGTCACAAATGGCAATGCAATAATTATGATACTTCTCCTCTCCGCTATGAGTAGCAAGAAGTGGGAATTTAATTTACCTTGTTGCACGACGGGAGGCGAAAGAAGAAGAATTTTTGACGATGGGATCTGACTCTTTTCATACGAAGGCAATGACAGTGTTCGACCTAAGCCGAGGAAAGGAGAGAATCAAGAGGGAGGGAAAGAGAGAGAAAGAAAGAGAGAGGGAGAGAGAGAGAAGGGTAAGAAAGGGAGGAAGAGAGAGCTTGCAGCTCCATTCCACGAAAGGGTCGTGAAGGCATAATTCCGTCGAAGAGACTGACGAGCCGTAATGGGTTGGCCAACTATACGACAAGAGGGAAAGAAGGGAGAGAAAGACACTCTCAAAGACTCTCCCGCTAATTTGATGATCCTCCAAAGGCCTTGGCTGCAATCTGCCACTCGGCGCTTTTTGATGGACTCTCTGGTCACTTTATACATATATATATGTATATGGGGCATTCCATACCGATTTGACCAGGGTCTGACTCTTCACCTATCCAATTCTGTCCGCAATTTGTTATGATTTTGTATTACCTCTGAAAAGCACTCAGGATTTTTTTAAATTTTTTTTAAACCCATTCGACTCAATGATAATTTTATAAATAATTTTACTGTTAGCCTAAATTTAATGATCTGAAAAAAATCACAAAAATGTTGTTTCTTGTATGAAAAATTTCGAGCGTTGATCCACACTAAGCAGGGGATTTCATTCTGTTTATAACAAGTTTTTTCGAAAATAATGTAAAAAAAAGATAGAAGGAGAAACCTGAATTGAATGGGCCGTTATCCAAACATTTTTTTAAACACCTTCAATTGATACGAAAGTGTTTGGATAACAGCTGACTCAACCCAGGTTTCTCCTTAAATTTTTTTTTGAAAAAACTTGTTATAAACAGGAGGAAACCCGCGCCCACTTTCGCCGGACGCTTAAAATTTTTCATATGAAAAACGGGGATGTTGTGATTCTGTTCAGATTTTTAAATTTGGGCTAACAATACATTTGTTTATAAAATTATTATTAAGTCGTTTTGCTTCAGAAAAATACTCAAAAAAACCTGAATGCTTTTCAGAGGTACCACAAAACCATACAACATTTCAGACAAAATCGGAGCGGTGAATGGTCGGACCCAGGTCGAATCGGTGTGGAATGCCCCATATATATTTATATATATTATACATGTACATATATACGTGTGCTCTTCTCAGTCTTTCGCTGTACTCCGTTGATCTTGGTAGAACGTCTCCGAAGAGTTAACCGTCGAGGCTCTTAACCATATACCAACCCTTAGCTCTCAGCAAGGAGCAGTGCCGAATAATCCAGCTATGGCCACTCGCCCTCCGTGCTCCCTACGGATCACTCTTTTATTCTCATTCTTGTTTCTCTCGCAATTTTTCTTCGTTTTTCTTTTTCGCCTCGTTCGCTACTGCATTTATGAAGGGTATTACCACGAAATGACTATCCTTTGAGAATAAAAAAGTAGAAAAAAGGCCTGCTCGCGGAGTTTCGAAAAAATGTCCCGACGATTATCAATTTCTAATCGTCCCGCGTGCTTGCACCGCGCAAATTTCACTCTCCGGAAAATCAGACTGGAATTTGGGCTACGATGAGATGTACGTTAAGACGTAGCTTAATTTCGAGGGCAATTCGTTGCTCGAGTTGTACATATAAATATATATAGGTACATATTGTATATTGTATATATATTGTACATATATATGGGGCATTCCATCCCAAATCGGACAGTTTGGAAAACTTTTTTTTTTATTTCCTCAATTTTTTTTATATTTTTGAGTACCCATCAAAAGACCCTTTCTGTTAAATTTTGAGATTTTTTTTATTACCCGTTCAAAAGATATTAAATTAACAAAAAAACCGCTTTTTTTGGTATTTTGGTCATAACTTCTTTAATAATGGTCCAAATTGAAAGTTTTTTTTTCAAAATTTTTGTTTTTTAATAGCCTGTTCAGAAAAAAATACAACAAAAATATTCGACGTGTTTTTAAATGAGTTTTTTGAGTTTTAAACGTAAAATCGCGTTTTTGAAAGTGAATGTCATTTTTTATTTTATTTTTTATTTTTTTGTTTCAAACATCTATCTATTCAACAATTTTTAAGACTAGTCCGATCGTGGGATCTCAATGACTACTGTTTTTTTTTCAATTTTTGAAAATTGAAAAAAAAAACTTCCATAAATTATTATGAATACCAATTTTTGTTACTGTATAGTATTTTTTTTTAAATCTTTAGAATGTATTTTAACCCAATTTTTGTTACTGTATAGTATTTTTTCCAATATTGAGAATTTATTTTGACACCTTTTTATTGTTAACCCGTTCTTAAAATTAATAATTAATCGTTAAGTCTGTTTATGAACAATAGTAACATCCGTTTTAATTTAGGCACGTATTTTTTTGAAAACCTTACATATACGATTATTTCCTGAATTAGAATATTCCTTTCCCAATACATTTCCGTTGCTCATTGTAATAATTGAATGACATTTTTGTGTCCCCCTATGATTGACTTCACAGTATTTTATCGCAAATAAAATCTTTCTTATGCATCTGAGTAATGTTTCTCATGTGAAAATTTGACAGCAATATTCGGTAGACTATTTAGGTTCAATGCCCACTCATACAATTCTTGAACTGTTGTTATTTGCTCATCGATTAACTGTTAATTTTAGAAATCTGTTAACGATGAAAAAGTGTTCGAATTAATTCGAAATGATTAAAAAAATACTATACAGTAACAAAAATTGGTATTCATAATAATTTATGGAAGTTTTTTTTTTTTAATTTTCAAAAATCGAAAAAAATAGTACTCATTGAGATCCCACGATCGGAATAGTCTTAAAAATTGTTGAATAGATAGATGTTTGAAACAAAAAATTAAAAAAAAAAACAAAAATGACATTCACTTTTAAAAACGCGATTTAACGTTTAAAACTCAAAAAACTCATTCAAAAACACGTCGAATATTTTTGTTGTATTTTTTTCTGAAAAAGCCATAAAAAACGAAAATTATGAAAAAAAAATTCAATTTGGACCATTATTAAAGAGGTTATGACCAAAATACCAAAAAAAGGGCGGTTTTTTTGTGAATTTAATATCTTTTGAACGGGTAATTAAAAAAATCTCAAAATTTAACAGGAAGGGTCTTTTGATGGGTACTCAAAAATATAAAAAAATTGAGGAAATCAAAGAAAAAAGTTTTTCAAACTGTCTGATTTGGGATGGAATGCCCTATATAAATGTATATGCAGTAGGGTTAGACGTTATACGTAGGATACCGTGGAGGATTACCAGTGGTCTGATGAGTTTCTGGAGGAGGTTTGCCGGTAGTGTGGTTCAAGCTCCACCGGACAGAGAGTAGTAGGAGTCTGGAACGCCTGTAAGGCTTTAGTGGGATGAAGTATACGTATAGGAAGTGCCGTGAAAGCGCAAAGGAGTGAGAGAACTGCGACAGAGAGGAAGAGAGAGCGAGGTTGAGAAACGTGTTCATGATGCAGCAAGGAGGAAAGGAGAGAAAGATGAGGGAGTGAGTGAAGAGAGGGAGCGAGAGATCGTGCATGTTGCTGGTAAAGTCGAAGGGACGTAGAAAATATAGATACATATCTATTTAGACACATACAAAGGCACACATGTATATGCTAGGGTAGGTCACATACATGTGGCACTACGATGCCACACGCCAGAGAGAGCCAAAGGGGAGAACTGAAAGAGGAGCTGGGTCAGCGTCACCGGAGTGTATAATTGGCTTGATTGCCGGATTCTAATCTGCTTCCCTTTCAACCTGCTAGTCACAACGTACACTCTTACACACTGGATGCTGCTTGCTTTTCCCTTCGTAAAAGCCCATATACCCCGATCCTATAGTGACCCTACGTACGTCATCATCGTCGTGGTGATCTTCCATCTTCGTGCCCCACTCCAAACGGAATAAAAACTGAGGATTCAAGAAACGAGAGATTCGTGACCCTAGTTTTTCATCCGCTTCGTTATTTATAACCTTTCCTCGTTGCGAAATTGTGGTTCAAAGAGGGAAAAAAAGGAGGGAGAGAGGGATGATGCGCATGACCCATCTCTGGGTCAACATGGGAACGCATGGCAGATATCCGACTACGTGGAAAAAGAAAGAGAGAGGAACAGAGATTGAGCTTTGCTGAAAGTGAAAAGACTGGACCCGGTTTTTTTTCTTAACTACTCGGACCCTCCGAATGTTTTTCCACTTTTGGAATTATCTGGGATTCTTGGTCAAGCCACGTACGTCTTGCGTTGCATTTGGCAAGATTAAACTCATTTTCTCGGAGGCCACATGCGAGTCAGCTGACCGAGGACAAATTCACGAATAATTATGGGGAACGTGGGCCATACGGTTTAATGCCCATGAATAGTCCCAATGTTATAAATAAGTGATTGTCCCGAGATACTCATTTTCAAGGGTTCGAAAAAAATGGAAAAAAAAATCATTTTGACTTCTTAAAGTGTCGATGACCTTAGTATAAAATATTTAAACGTCACCACCACTTGGCCAAGCTCGTCTTTCTATTTTGCGGCATTTGTCGTACTTTGAAGAAATTGTAGTGCGAGAGGAATAAATGCGAAGGCAGAAAAATGATGCAAGCCTTTCCCTATAACGTTTTTTATTAATTTATTTCAGTATTTTCAGTTGTATTAGAATATTCAATATTGGAACACTTATACGCGGTTATAAAAAATAAAGCGCAAATACAAACTGACTATCTTACGTCCTCGCACGAACTCATCAAATGACGCAACCTTTGGTTATAACGCTTTACAATGCCATGGTACTGACCTGGAGGAATTATTTTTATCCAAACCCATGCGTAAAACCCCGGTTTGAGTGATTCCTCTGGCAGATTCGTCATTCCTCTGGATCTATGATCCAAAGGAATTATGGCGACGAATCATGATACAAAGGAATTATGGAATGACGATTTTAGTGGTTTTTAGGTCGTAATTTGACATGCAAGTTCTTTTTAACTTCAAAACGTAGCGATAAACTCGTGCTTAACAGCTTGCATCAAAAACACCATAAATCAACATTGGTTTTAGTAGAAAATATATATTCGGCACGTTCTAGAGGAATGACGGCTCCAGCTTGTGACATATACCTAAGCCACACTGCATTGAGAAAAAAGTCACAAACAAAGAAACTGAAAATTTGACAAATTATCAGCTCACTTAATTTGATCTGAGAGAGACTGCTCTCGGTCGCCCGACCAACTACCGCCATCTATTGCGCTAATATCGACTTATTTCCATCGGCTCAGAGAAATGACGGAAAATCTTATTACAATATTGTCGATTTTTATTGAGATATATCTATGGTCATTCTTTTTTTTAGATTTCAGGAGGAGGTTATAATCAGCGTTAAGTTTCAGAAAATATTTTCGTTTTGCAGTTTTTTACATTTAAAGTACTTTTTCAGACCGTTACAATATGAGAAGATGTGACGGATATAGGCCAGAGGAATGATATTTAGGGGTCAAACACGACAAAAAAAAGATTGAAATGATGTTTTTTTAAGGCCTTCGGCCACTCTAGAGCCCTCAAAAAGGCCTAACTTTGACAATTTTTTCTGGGAGTAAGAGAAAAGGAATCGAATTTCTCTCTTTTAGGCCTTATTAAACATGTATTGATGTGTATGAAAAAATTTTTATATTCCCATTTTCATACAAAATCGGCTATCAGACCAATCTTTCGAATCGTCTTTTTTAAAAGGGCTTCTACGGGCGACGGTAATTCTACGAACTCGTGCTATCTAAAACAAATCGAAGAACGGGGTTTCAATCTACATAAGATTTGCTAGCAAAGTACGTACGATTTTAGCTTTACATCAATTTTTCGCAAAATGGCGGACTTGTGAAAAAAGTGTCAATTTTTGACCGAAAAAATGAGCAGTAAATTGTGTATAAAAAAGAAAAGTTGCAATGATAACACAAAAATCGTACCTACTTTACTAGATAATATGACTGTGAAGCTACAGTTAAAATTTCAAGTTGATACGTGCGATAGTCTCAGAGTACCATCGTCGCCTGATTTGAAAAATGCAGTTTTGAGAAAAACGCGTTTAAAGTTTTACGTGCTGAAAATTTTGTTATACCTTCAATCTGCGATGAAGGTATAAGCAGCTCTCTTTATAGTTTGCTGACACATTATTTCTGCACCATCATGAATACATTCCACTACAGAGTCATAAAATGAATGAAAAATCGGCCCTGGAAGATCCATGAATGCACAAAATTTTTGTATGCCGTGTAATCCCACTCCGATTAATCGCATTGCAAAAATTATTCTGCGATTAATTTCACTATTCTACCAATTGAACACTGTTCTTAGGACCCTAAAGTGCACTTTAAGCCAATAAATAAGATTTCGGTTTTTTGAAAATCCTAGACTGGCCTAACCCCTTAATCTGTTCTGAAGCCCGGTCTCAAAAAATTATGATCTAACATATTCTGGTAAGAAAATCCAAGAAATTAGAGGAATTATTGAAAATCAACTAGGTTACAGGGAAAATGAGTATTTCGGGGAATCACCCATATGGGCTTTTTGTAAATCAGCATTCCAAGATGGAAAGAATGATTTGGCGAGAGCCATCATCAGCAAGTCGCGTTTGCAGATGGATGGCGGTAATAAAACAAGCGGCGCTATTATGAGAGGAAGATGGAGAGACAAGAGGGGTCGGAGGTGGCCCACGAGGGTCTGTAGTGTGTGGTGGCAGTTATAAACGTTTCGGTTGTTATAACGTTGACGTTGCCGCGTGGTTGATAACTGCGACTTGGCACAGTAGTCTGTCCGGGATCCTTCGTCATTTACTCTCCCGCGTCTATAATTCTCTATGTCGTTTGGGGATGAGGAAACGTAATGCCGTTATCTGGCATCTAGGCTCCAATAAATATCGTTCCCCTGTGCCATATCGTCGCTGAGGTCTCGGTCACGAGCCTGCTGGGCATTATAGTTTGTCACTCTGCGTGAATCAAGTTTCGGGGAAGGGCATGTGGCAAACGTCGGAAAGATCAGGTGTCGGCTGTGAATCTTCATAGTGTGCCTCCTAAAAACATTTTTCTCCATATCTCTTTGATTTATTGTTATGGTTCTCTGCTTGTTACCGCGAGGAGGGATTTTCACGAGGACAATCGGGGAAATCTCTTTTGGAGCTCGCGTGGATATTATATAGTTATGTGCAGGAGGGTTCTTGCGCCAGTTGAACAGAATTCGGCGATTACCAAGTCCTCGCGGCCTCTGAAGAGCATTAATCGTGCACGCGAAATGGAGAAAATAATTTAATTTGAAAGTAAAAACACCGATCCGTTTTGCAAGTCTGATGGCAACCCATTGTTATATCCCTCCACGTGGCGCCCACAGTTCCATTCCCGGCGTGCAACTAAGAATATCCGTTTTCTGCACCGAAACTCCAACCCCTTGGGTTACTGTGCTCGCCTTCTCTCCCCTTCTCGCCTCCACTGTCCTCTCTCCCTCTTTTATCCACCTTTAGCTCTATGCATCCCAGCAGCAGCCTCCTTTGTATAATCAAAACTCTCGAACAAATTTTCATATTGTTTGCGATTCAATTGGACGGGCAATTTCCGAGTCTTCTCTTTGAAAATATCTCTGTCCTGAGTCCCTTGGCTCTCCTTCTTTACTGTGTACGTACTTTCTCTCCCTCAAACTTCTATTTCTCTTCGCTTTACTTCATCTCTTCGGTAGTCGAAGAAGAGAATGCTTTGGCCAATTTCAAATCGATTGTGTTGCGAACCAGGAAAGCCGTAACTTTTACATCGTGTCTGTACAACATAAATATATGTTGCAATAACAAAATACTGGAGAATATTGTCTATGTCAACTGGTATAACGAGCTACGAGAAAGCTTTATCCTCCTCGACGCGCCGGTGCACTTATTTCTCATTCCATTATCGATTGAAGAGAGAGACTCGCTTGGTAACGATCGCGGTGGACAGAATCCGTGAGTCAATTCATCTCTTTCACTTTTAACGAACTAGTGTCACCACGCGCGCAAGCGTGCGCTTGTCTTTAATTGTTTTATAACCTTTTCAATCTGACACGATCGCGTCTCTAAATAAATTTATCTGACACGATCACAATCGAATAAGTTGCAATTGTTTCCTCCTCTTTTCTACGATCTGAATTACGCACATCGACAACCAAACAAAACACGTCTATAGCAGCTTCAGAAACAACACTCGCATTTCGAGATTTCGTGACAAATCTTTTTTAATGAGAGGATTCAAGTCCATATATACGGAATTCCATCCCAAATTGGACAGTTTAAAAAACTTTTTTTCCCCTCAATTTTTTTATATTTTTGATTACCCGTTCAAAAGATATTAAATTAACAAAAAAAACCACACTTCTTTTGGTATATTGGTCATAACTTCTATGATAATGGTCCAAATTAAAAGTTTTTTTTTCAAAATTTTTGTTTTTTCATAGCCTTTTCGGAAAAAAATACAACAAAAAAATTCGACGTGTTTTTAAATGAGTTTTTTAAGTTTTAAACTCTAAATCACGTTTTTAAAATTGATTGTCATTTTTGATTTTTTTTTAAATTTTTTGTTTTAAACATTTATCTCTTCAACAATTTTTAAGACTAGTCCGATCGTGGTATCTCAATAACTACTTTTTTTTCGATTTTTGAAAATTAAAAAAAAAATTGTTTCAATAAATTATTATGAATACCAATTTTTGTTACGGTATAGTATTTTTTTCAATATTTAGAATTTATTTTGACACTTCTTTATTCTTAACAGTTCCTTAAAATAAATAATTACTCGTTAAGTCTGTTTATGAACAATAATAACAATAGTTTTTATTATTCACTTATTTTTTTTAAAACCTTACATATACGATTATTCCTTGAATTAGAATATTCCTTTGCCAATACGTTTCCGTTGCTCATTGGAATAATTGAATGGAATTTTTGTGTTCCCCTGTGATTGATTTCGCAGTATTTTATTACCAATAAAATCTTTCTTTTGCGTCTGATTAATGTTTCTCATGTGAAAATTTGACAGCAATATCCGGTAGACTGTTTAGGTTCAATGCCCACTCATACAATTCTTGAACTGATATTTGCTTATCGATTAATTATTAATTTTAAAAATCTGTTAACAATGAACAAGTATCCAAATTAATTTAAAAGGGTTTCAAAAATACGATACAGTAACAAAAATTGGTATTCATAATAATTTATAATAACAAAAAAAATTCAATTTTCATAAATCGAAAAAAGTACTAGTAGTTATTGAGATCCCACGATCGGACTAGTCTTAAACATTGTTGAATAGATAGATGTTTGAAAAAAAAAAGACAATCACTTTTAAAAACGCGATTTTAAGTTGAAAACTCAAAAAACTCATTCAAAAACACGTCGAATATTTTTGTTGTATTTTTTTCCGAAAAGGCCATAAAAAACACAAATTATGAAAATTTGGACCATTATTAAAGAAATTATGACCAAAATACCAAAAAAAGAGCGGTTTTTTTGTTAATTTAAAATCTTTGGAACGGGTAACAGAAAATATCTTAAAATTTAACAGGAATTTTAACGCAAAAATATAAAAAAATTGAAGAAATAAAAAAAAAGTTTTTCAAATGGTCCGATTTGGGATGGAATGCCCCATAAATATATATATAGGGCATTCCATTGGAAACCGACTAGTCCATAACCCCGACCATTTTTGATTTTGTTGGAAATTTTATATTTTTTTTATACGTACTGAAAGCAGCAGTCTTTTGGAATTTTTCCAGATTTTTATCCTAAATCTTTCGACTACAATAAATTTTTTAAAGTTTCACACAATTGTTTTTTAAATACTCATAACTTTTTAAGAAACGAAGATATCAAAATAAAACAGAAGATCAGTTTTTTGCCTTGAGTTTTAGTTTTATAAAAAAAATACAAACAAAATAACGAAATTCATTATTTTCATGTTTTTTTTCAGTTTTAAACCCAATTTTTTTTTTAACTTGGACCATTTTGATTTTTTTTTAATTCCCCACTTTGAAAGAGACATTTTTAGCAGTTGCTAAAAAATTTATAGCATGTGATATTCATAACTTGTATTTTTTGTCTATTTTTGAAGTTATACGTAATGCTAACAAAAACAAGATTTTGGGTTTAGAACTGAAAAACAACATGCACCCCAGGCCAATAGTCTGGGTACAGCCCACGAAACTCCGAGCCGCACTAAAAGTTCGATAACTAAGTGAAAAAAAAGTTTAAAAAGGATACATCAGGTTTCGTTTTACTTTTTTAAAAAAATTTTTGCAATTTTTTTTTAGCCCAGTGCACCGGTTTAAGAATGGCCGTTTTAAAAAATTTTTTTTTGCTGTTTTCAATTGGTTGCACAGCTCCTAAAAACTTTTTTCGTCAATTTTTTTTAGAACATCCTTGAAACGGTAAACAATAGGTTCAATTTTATTTTTTACAAAATTTCGTGCGATTTTTTTTTTTGAGGGAGTTATGATTGTTTTTACCCAAAAGCCACTATTTTCAAAAACGGCAGCGCAACTAAAAACCTTTGGCGTTTAAACAAAATTGTTATAAGGAAAAAAAGTTGCGTACAATTATGCTGAATCGGCTAGAATTTTTTCAAAATTTTCTTTCGACATTTTTTTACACTATTTTGGATCGAGCCTCTAATAATTTGAGTGGCTCAAACTCGTAAATGATTGAGTTTGGGCTCAATTATCACGCGTGAGAATCTTCTTATTTGAACATTTTGAGCAACGTAAGACAATATAATATAAATCTGTTTTTCTTTCTCGTTTTTTTTACAATTTTTCAAATTTCGACAAAAAAAAATGTGGCGAAAAAACTTTGCAAACATTTGAAAAGGCTCAAATTGTTCAAATAAGAAAATTTTCTCGCGTGATAATTGAGCCCAAACTCAATAATCTACGAGTTTGAGCCACTTAAATTACTAGAGACTCGACCCGACATAGTGAAAAAAAAATATTTGAAGGAAAATTTTGAAAAAAATCTAGTCGATTCAGCATGATTGTACGCAAGTTTTTTCTTCACTAACAATTTTATTTAAACATCAAAGTTTTTTAGTAGCGCTGCCTTCTTTAAAAATCGTCGTTTTTCGGTAAAAACAAATATAACTCCCGCAAAACAAAATCGCAAGAAATTTTAGAAAAAATGGAATGGAAGCTATTCGCCCGTAGTAAAAAACTCCATTGAATCGCCAATGGCAACTAATGGTCCTCATACGACTCCATTGGACAATGAATGGGGACCCATTGAGATTTCCGCATTTGTCAATGGCGTACAGGGCTGACCATTGATCAGTGAATGGGTATCCATTGAACATCAAATGCGGATGAATCGAATGATCATCATTACTCAATGATGCTCATTGGAAAGCCAATGCGGATGAATCGAATGATCATCATTACTCAATGATGCTCATTGGAAAGCCAATGCGGATGTATCGAGCGATCAGCATTGCCCAATGGTGTCCATGGGAAGGTAAATGCTGATGAACGAAATGATCCGCTTTACCCAATGATGTCCATTGGAAAGTCAATGCGGATGAACTGAAAGATCAGCATTTCCCACAGATGTTCATTGGAACCCACATGCGGCTAACGATGAAATGATCAGCATTTACCAAGGATACCCATTGAATAATAAGTAACTACGAATTATACAATGATCAACATTTATGAATAATGTCACTTCATTGACGACTGATCGAATGATGAGCAGCATTCGTTAACGATGTTGCGATCCATATTCGAGGTTCAATGCAAAACAATTGAACCCATCGATCGATGAGAATTTTTCCGAATGCGATATTTCTCAAACGGCGGTGAATTAATAAAATTAAGTAAGAGTAGATGTCGCTGATTCTCATATATGAACCAAATATTTTCTTCAATTGTAATAAATGCTGATGATTATATCGATGGTCAATCAGTTTAAAATATAATATAATAGTTTAAAATAAAATATAATACAATATATTTTAAATAATATATTATATACTGCTCATCAAGTGCGCGTACGTTTGGGATAAATGATTTTTAAAACCGTTTATTTTTAACATATACACATAATTTTATCAGTCCCTCTTAACTCGATTTGTGAGAGGAGAAACGTATATACTTTCATTATCAATCGTCATCTGAATACGCTTACAATCTATTTTCTCAATTCTGAGCTTCAATAATTTCTATTAAATGTAATATATATATATATATATATATACTAGGGTCCGTGCGGCTCGGGCGCTAAGCGCCCTCGCGTCGTAAAGGTTCAATTCTAACCCAAACCTTGACTCCCGCCCACCGCCTTCCCCCACCCCCACGCCCCCCCGCCCCATCCCCGCCGCCCCAACCCTCTGCTCCATTCTCGATTCCATGGCCAACTTCACCCCGCTCTATTCTCGATTCCATAGCCAACTTCACCCCGCTCGATTCTCGATTCCATGGCCAACTTCACCCCGCTCGATTCTCGATTCCATGGCCAACTTCGCCCTCGCATCGTAAAGGTTTGGGTTTGGGTTCTGAGGTTTGGGTTCTCGATTCTCGTACACGGCGGCAGCGGCGGCGGCGGCGGCGGCGAAATATTTATATAATATAGAGAGATATACATATATATATATATGATTGCTATATGATTGCTATATATGATATATGATATAATTATTGGTCGTTATGCTAATATTAGCATTATGATTAACCTTACTTACTGATAACTTACTTGATTATTTAATGCGTAATTCCATGTATATATAGCAATCATATGAAAGAATCTCCATTGATGATCCCATTTATTCCCCATTGCCCACAAAAACCAATAGAGGTGAATATGGCGAATTCACTACGGAGATTGTCTCCATTGAATCCCCATGGGATAATCCCCATTCCGTTTCAAATGGGGAATTTAATGGCGAAAATGTCCTTAGAAAATTCGGCATTCATATCCATTGGTTTTGTGGGCAATGGGGAATGAGTGGCGAACAGCAATGGAGATTCTTTTGTATAGTAAAAACTCCATTCATCGCTATTGAAAAATCCCCATCCATTCCCCATTGCCAAAATAACCAATGGGGATGAATGCCGAATTGCCTAAGGGGATTGTCTCCATTGAATCCCCATTAGATAATCCCCATTCCGTTTCAAATGGGGTATTCAATGGCGAAAATCCCCTTAGGCAATTCGGCATTCATCTCCATTGGTTATTTTGGCAATGGGGAATGAATGGGATTTTTCCAATGGCGACGAATGGAGTTTTTTACTACGGGCGTTACCGTTTCAAGGATATTCCAAACAAAATTTACGAACAAAATTTTTAGGAATAGTGCAACCGATTGAAAACAGCCAAAAAAAGTAAAAAAACGACCAATTTCAAACTGGTGCACCGGGCTAAAAAAAAAGCAAACATTTTCCTAAAAAATGAAAATGAAGCCTGATATGTCCCTTTTAAAATGCTGCTTTAGAAATTCGATTATCTTTTTTTTCACTAAGTTATCGAACTTTTAGTGCGGCTCGGAATTTCGTGGGGTGTACCCAAACATTTGGCCTGGGGTATATGAAATTTAATTTTGATTTTTTTTGTATTTCACAAAACTACAACTTAAGAGTAAAAAATTATTTTCTATCTTATTTTGATATCTCCGTTTTTCAAAAAGTTACGAGCATTTAAAAAGTTAGAAGGGTTGAGGCAAGAATCTAGAAAAATTCTGAAATACTGCTTTCGGTAGGTATAAAAAAAAGAAAGTTTCACAAAAATAAAAAATAGTCGGGGTTACGGATTAGTCGGTTTCGTATGGAATGCCCCATATATATCGAGGTCCCGAGCGGAAATTTGATTCTGGCTGGGATCAGGACCATTCCAGGCTGGCCTTACAACAACATCCGGCCCTCATCAGGCTACATATCAGGCCCTGATAAGACTACATATCAGGCTAAATGTCAGGAGAATAACCCTATTACCGGACAGGCTGGAATCAGGCTCCTTCTCCGGTCCTGATCGCGCACGGTTCCTAGCCTGATCAGGCGCCTTATCTGGTACTGATTTGGCACGGTTCTTGCCTGATCAGGTGCCTTATCCGGTCCTGATCGTGGACGGTTTCTAGCCTGATCAGGCGTCTTATCGCTTATTTATTATATTCCACAAGAATTTCATGTGTTTATAGAGTATAGGTATAGTACGAGGAAGTCGTACGTATAGAGTATAGGTACAGTGCGAAGTTTTATTCCTCGCGGTAGAGAAGTAAATTTTCATGCTCACGGTCGCATATATAAGCATACTATTCACATCATCCGTATGGGAGCGAGCGTCCGCCGTACTGCGATATCTCGCGGCGAGTCTCGGAACTAATACTCCTGCTCCGTCTCGGATCACTGAAATATCAGGCTAGCCACATTATTCAGACCGGAATTTTTTTTGCTGGTCCTTAGCACCACCTGATCTGTCCTTGACATAAATAATGTAAGGCTAGCCTGACTTATGTCATACCGAAATATGATCCGGCTGGGATCTGTGCGTGATCGGGCTATCCTGATCAGGCTATCCTTACTGATGCCTGATCAGGTCCTTATCCGTTATTATAGGCTAGCCGGAACGAATTTCTGATCGGGTTTTTTTGCCGATCCTTAGCACCACCTGATCTGTCCTTGACATGGATAATGTAAGGCTAGCCTGGCAATCGATGTCATACCAAAATGTGATCCGACTGGGATCTGTGCGTGATCAGGCTATCCTGATCAGGCTATCCTTACCGATGCCTGATCAGGAACTTATCCGTTATTGGGCTAGCTGGATCAAATTTCTGCTCGGGGTATGGTTATGTTTGGCCCCGAACGTGGACTTGAAAAGGACTCGAAGCAAAATTATCGTGTTCTCTCCGTTTTCTCCCCTCTATTTCTCATCTCCTTTGTGTCAATTTCTATCAAAAGCGATGGAGAATGAATTAAAACCGTTCCAACCGTTTCAACCCCACTATGTCGATTTCAATTATTCGTTACCTCAACTCTAGGACCGTATTCAAATACAGCTTGAATTATCGAAAAGTCAATGTGACCAAATATTTAATAAGCCCCGAGTCAACTCTGCCAAGAAATTTCTACTTTATCGCCGATGGAATTTATTTCCGTCGCTTCATCAATTCTCGATCCTACAGAAGTAAAAACATTCTCTTAACATTTTTTGCAGAATCGATGGTCTTTCGTTCTCATGGAATCTGGATATCCGGATAAAAGCCCTAGGGGTATAAGGATGGTGAATCTGCCCCCGAAAGATTTTTAAATGATACTTAGAGCATAAGTAGGTACTAATGAAGTAATAAGGTCCTGATAATTTCAGATCCTTAACTCAATTGGTTGTTGAGAAAAAGTGAAATATGTAAAAAGCAGAAACAATTTTTTTTCTGAGGATTGACCAAACCGATTGATATAAATTTTTCATATGTTTTTGGGGCTGATAATAGCTCCGAGAAAAAAAATTAAGAGCTATATAGCTCTATAAAATCTTTAGCAAAATAATTATTTTTCTTTCATTTTTAATTTTTAACCATGATACAATTTTGGCACAATCATAAAACAATTTTTTTTCAAACCTTCTATATTTCACTACAACACTATGAATTTTAAAAAATTTAAAAAACGGAACGCCGAAGTAGAACAAAATAAAAATCACTTTTTGGCTCAAATAATGAATTTGTTTATTTGTTTTGAGGTTTAATTTTTGGTATTTTAACGCATATTTACATAATTTGTATTTATTAAAAATAATATTTCATATTCAAAATAACAACAAATTTTTTTTCGCTACAGTCGAAAATTAAACCAGGTAAATATCAATGATCAATTTTATAGTAATTTTAACAAATATTTTTAAAAACAACATTTTATTATAAAACTCGATTATTTACATATTTTTTATAGACTTGAGACATAGAGATAACCGAGAATTATCGAATTGATGAAAGACAAGAACTTTTTTTTTCTAAACAAATGTAAACTTTCAGAAAAAATTGAGTTCAATTTTATTCATTTATTGTTTTTTTCTTAAAAATTAATAAACCTAACAATTCACACTAATAAAAGAATTTATTAAAGATTGATAGATACACTGTAAAATACAATTACACTACGAACTCGATTTATGTAGCTTCGATTCTTGCAAGAGTCCCCACTATGCTATGCGGCGGATATCGATCGACGTGGCACATGGTGTGAGAGTGCCGGTGTGAGAGCGGACACGGCTCCCGACTGGTGTGAGATGCGCATTGCACGCACGGGCGACATTTGCGCAACTTCGATTTTTGCAAGGGTCTAGCGGTGCCAGTCCCGCCGCTCTTGCATAAATCGAGATCGTAGTGTATAACATAAAAAACAGTTTTTAATAAATAAATAATAAAAAGACTAACGACTATCTCAAAATCGAAGATATATTTTTCAAAAATATTGCGGAACCACATTTCAGCTGTGAATGTGCATATGGTGTTGGAACTATTGGATGTTGCTCCCATGTTGCCGCAATTATTTATTATTTGTCACACGGGAGATATTTGTCGGAATTTTGACGCCTGCTGAAACATTGCGCAAATTATCTGATGGAAACAATGTTTCATCTGCGATTAAAGAAGACAGTGACCAAGATTGATGAAATGTAATTTGCAACATTTTTGAAAAATTTATGATTGAAGTATATCTTCCTTTTTATTATTTATTTATAAAAAACTTTTTTTATGTTGTAATTGTATTTTACATCATATCTGCGCAGTCTTTAACAAATTCTTTTATTAGTGTGAACTGTTAGGTTTATTAATTTTGAAGAAAAAATAATGAATGAATGAAATTGAACTTGAATTTTTTTAAAAGTTTACATTTGTTCAGAAATAAAATGTTCTCGTCTCTCATCAAGTCGATAATTTTCAGTTATTTCTACGTCTCAAGTCTATAAAAAATATATAAATAATCGAGTTTTATAATAAAATGTTGTTCCTAAAAACGTCTGTTAAAATTACTATAAAATTCATTATTGATATTTACCTGGTTTAATTTTTGACTATGGCAAAAAATTTTTTTTGTTATTTTGAATATGAATTTTTTTTTCTAATAAATACAAATGATGTAAATATGCGTTAAAATACGAAAAATTAAACCTCAAAACATATAAATGGATTCATTATTTGAGCCAAAAAGTAGTTTTTATTTTTTTCTACTATGCCGACACAACAATAATACGTCCCAAGTACATCTTTCGGACATCACGTCAATTATCCCGTGAAGGTAATAGGATGGTCCCATGGGATTCCCATAGGCTCTAAAGTGTCTGCAGTGATTACCGGAATGGGATCGTCCCATTGTCGTCCCAGGATGTCTTCGGGACGTCTCTTCGACTGCAAATATAGCAGAGGGGAGATATCGATAAGATATTATCGAGACTTCTTAAAGCCGTCAATAAGATATTCCAGAATTATAACACAGCAATAATACGTCCCAAGGACATCTTTCGGACGTCACGTCAATTGTCCCGTAATGGTAATGGGATGGTCCCATGGGATTCCCATGGGCTCTGAAATGTCCACAGTGATTACCGCAATGGGATAGCTCCACTGCCGTCCCAGGATGTCTTCGGGATGTTTCTTGGACTGCCAACACAGCAGTGGATAACTATTTTTCATTTCGATTTAATGTTAATTAATTAATTGAATTTCAATAAAATGGGTACAGTACAGAGGGAGCCAGCAAGTACTCCTTGTAATATGGCCTCTTTTGAGGTCTGACTCCTTTTGGTGTCGAATATCCGTGTTCACGCTCAGCTGTATCAGCATTCTATTTGCATGATCCGTATGTGAGTGAGCGTTCGTCATCTCACGGCGAGTCTGGAACTAACGCTGCGCAATGGCTGACCTCCTACAGACATCTCTAAGAAAGTCCACTGGGATCGTCTACACATGGTTACGGCAGGATATCCTCAAGACATCCTATATTGATCTCGCGTAGAACAATGTCTTACCAGTACCTCCCAGAGACATCTCTAAGAGAGTGCGCTGGGATTGTCAAAACACGGCTACGACAGGATATCCTCAAGACATCCTATACTAATCTCGCGTGGAACAATGTCTTACCGGTACCTCCCAGAGACATCTCTAAGAGAATGCGCAGGGATCGTCAAAACACGGTTATGATAGGATATCCTCAAAACATCCTATATTAATTTCGAGTAGACTAATGTTCTACTAGTACCTCCCACAGACATCCGCAAGGCAGTGCGGTCCGATCGTCCACACACGGTGACGGCAGGATATCCTCAAGACATCCTATATTAATCTCGGGTAGAACAATGTCCTACCAGTACCTCCCACAGACGTCTATAAGAGAGTGCGTTGGGATCGTGCAATTACGGTTGCGACAGGATATCCTTAAGACATCCCATATTAATCTCGAGTAGAACGATATCCTACCGGTACCTCTCAGAGACATCTCTAAGAGAGTGCGCTGGGATCGTCTAAGCACAATTGCAGCAGGATATCCTCAAGACATTCTATATTAATCTCGAGTAGACCAATGCCCTACTAGTACCTCCCACAGACATCTACAAGACTGCGGTACGATCTTTTACACACGGTGACGGCAGGATATCCACAAGACATCCCATATTAATCTCGGGTAGAACAATGTCCTACCGGTACCTCCCAGAGACATCTATAAGAGAGTGCACTGGGATCGTCGAAGCACGGTTGCGACAGGATATCCTCAAGACATCCTATATTAATCCCGAGTAGAACAATATATTACTGGTACCTCCCATAGACGTTCATAAGCGTACTATCTTGGCAGGACACGAAAGGGACTGTCTCGGGATGGTCTCGGGATCAATTTTGATGTGTGGGTGGCGTACCATTTTTATAATTTTAAAAAATTCATAGTGTTATAGTGAATTATAGAAGGTTTGAAAAAAAAGTGTTTCATAATTGTGCCAAAATTGTATAACGGTTAAAAATTTTAAATAAAAGAAAAATTTTTTTTTTCGAAGATTTTATAGAACCATCTGGCTCTCAATTTTTTTCCTTGGAGCTATTATCAGCCTCCGAAACATATAAAAAGTTAAGATCAATCGGTCCGGTCAATCCTGAGAAATTTTTTTTTCTGGTTCTTACATATTTCACTTTTTCTCAATAACCAATTGAGATGGGGATCTGAAACTTTCAGGATCTAATTATTTTATTAGTACCTACTTATGCTTTAAGTATCATTTAAAAACCTTTCAGAGGCAGATTCACCATGCTTACACCCCTAGGGCCTTTATGTTTTTATCATTGATTTAAAATTTAATTTTCCGAATTTGTGTCATTTTCTAAATGGGTCATTCAAAAATTGAAAAATGATGAATTTGAAGAATTTTGAATTTTCAAAAATCGTGAAAATCCACGATCAACATTAAATGTTTGGTTCAAGTTTATTTATATAATACCTTGCACGAATCTTGAAAGATCCTGAAATTTCCAGAATGATGTTTTTTTTCAAAAATATGAAGTTTGGAATTTTCGTAAAAAAAATTTTTTTTTACACATTTTTTTGATCGTCAATTTGCACGATTTTTAAAAATTCAAAATCCTTCAAATTCATCATTCTTTAAATTTTTTTTCGGAATATTTTTTTTTTGTAACCACAAGTATAATCTTCAAGACAAACCCTGAACGATTTTTTCGTAACTATAATAGTTTTCGAGATATTTACAAAATAATCAAGAAAGATTTGAAAAATTGAGAAATTTTGAATCTTCCATAACTTGAAAAAAAAATTAATTCTTTTCTTTGGTAGAAGTTCGTTTGTTAAAAACGAAAACTTCTGACCAAATTTCATGGAAATTGAAAGGGGTCAATTCCAACTCTTGGTCGATTTGACATGGAATGACCCAAATATGTTGTAAGAATTTAGAAAATTAATCGAGTGCTCCTGAATTTTCCAGGGCTGAAATATAGTATAAGAAAATAACTTATGTATTTTCGCTATTTTATAACTGAGTATATCGAAGATTCATTGAGGGGCTGCGGAAGTTTTGCAGTGACGAGGCTATCGACTAACCTTAAGAGGGTATCGCAAAATGTGGCATTAATTTTGCACGATCAAACTTTTAACGATTCGACTTGAAAAAATAAATACTCGACGGTCGTCCAATCCTCCAACATCTAAAAACTCTTCATAGCCACGTATTTCTGCGGTGGTATAGAAACAAAGAGCGTAAATGATAATAGAAGGGGTTATACGGATATGCGAGGGAAAATGTGACATAATGCGCCGCGGTACACCACTTTCAAATTACATGCACACCAGCAAAATCACCCCTCGCTCTCTTTCATGCCTGTCGAAAGTTTCTATACAAATTGCGTGTATGTTTGGTATCCCTTGTATTGCGCGATGGACAGAAATTAATTGCGTACTTGTGCGGATGTTACGTGGCAGCGAGAAAAAGCCATTTTGCCACAAATCTTCGTGGCTCGCGCGTCGTCATATTAGTCGCATAAATCTTCACCCGATATTTTTTTGCCCCCGCGAACAACCAAGAGAATTTTGGCTCGAGCCACTACTTCGAATCGTCGTACCGCTTATCTTTCCTTTTCCATTACTCTCATTCGCACGTTTTCAATTCCCCTCTCCCTCTGGTCCCGGAAAACCAGTGAATGGGAAATGGCACGGAGAGCGAATATTCCATCTGCCCATTTCCTTCCGAGGCTTGCTTGTTTCGGGTAATTAAATCCAAGCGACCCGACGAGATGTCGGAGGCTGATAAATGAAAGGGAATTTCTCTCTCTGTCGAGAACTTTGCAGGTCAGTGAGACGTTTTGCCTCGAGGGGAGGGTATATTCGCTCAAGAGGAGTATTGCTGGCCTGCTTGGATTTCACCGAATTGTAGCGACGGCTGGACACAGCGTTCAGAGAAACAAAACTCCGAAGCTATCTCGTCTGTGTAAGGCTCGGACGAGATATCCAGCATCGGGATCGCGTTTTAGGCGCCTTTATACGCCAGTTTGGCAAGGCATGTTATACACCACCATTCCCTTTTCCCGCTCTCATTCGATGTGACGAGACTACTGTTCATTCCGTTGCTGAATTAATTCTGGATAGTGTATATACGTATGTATGGATGGGTGTTTGCGTCCATGTGTATGTGTATATGTGTGTGTGCACCTTAACAACAACTGCAAGAACAGAGTAGAGGCAAACGGGAGAGTTGGGCAAACTCAAATTCCAGGAGACTGCTCGACTCTTGCTGCCGAAAACTAGACGAGGAGTTGGCGCAATTGTTTATGTGTGTGTAATGTGTATGTATGTGTGTGTCGAGGTCGTCTTTGAACAGTACCAACAGTCGTGTATGAATTTCAGGATAAGTTAAGCGGCAAAGGATTCCTGGTTCGCAGCGATCTTTTCTTAAAGGATCCAGTTTGGTGTGTCTTTCGAATAAATATTAGCGGCAAAGTGATTTACCCTAAGGGTTATCCTTTTCTTCAAGACCTACAGTTAAGCAGGTCCGATGTATTGCGAGATTGAGTATGCGAGGTAGTTCTGCCATGAGGTCGTTTAGTTAAAAAGTGCTTGAAATTTGACATACAGATTACTTAATATGTTATCCAAACTTCTGTGCAATTTAAATAAGTTTAACTGTCCCGAACCCGAGATATTCTCACTTAAAGTTGGCTCAATTTGAACGTAAGGCATTGAACATGCATGATGCGTAAGTACGTTATTAATTCTACCGTCAGAACAAAAATTACGAAGTTAATAAAAAACTGAAGGAAACTCGAACGGAATGTCACGAATTACGCGTATAAAAATCAGGCTAATATACCATCTAGTTTCCAAAAAACATCCATTAGAACCCGATGGTTTTGGTATTGTAACATAAAGGTCGTTTAATTAAGAAATGGTAGAAATTTGGCATACTGGTCATTTAATATGCTATCCAAACATCTGTGCAGTTCAAATAAGTTTGACCGTCCCAAACCCGAGATATTCAGAGTCATAGTTGGTTTAATTAACACGTAAGGCATTGGACATGCATGATGTATAAGTACACTATTAATTCTACCGTCAAAACGAAAATTACAAAGTTGATAAAAAACTGAGAGAAGCTCGAACGGAATGTCACGAATTACGTGAAAAAAAAATCAGGATGATTTACCGTCTAGTTTCGAAGAAATAACCATTAAAACCCGACGGTTTTGGGTTTAATAATAACATAAACATAACATAATAACATAAATTCTGTAAGCGGCAGAGCGCGTGGAGGGGAAACGGAACGGCGATTGGAACCAATCGGAAAGTTATCATGATCCTCGTGTTCACACACACAGAAGAATGCATCGTCTGTATATGGGGCTCGTTTGTGTATTGGGGCAGAGCTGGAACAGTCCCAGCAGAATGAAGCAGTTGTGGGTTAAGAACAGAATAAATTTTACGACAGTAAAATCTATCTATCGTATTATCTATTGGCACTAGATTAATATTATGTGCTTTTTAAATGTATTCACAAAAAATCGAAATAACCATCAACCCTGTAAATATGCACATGCTGTGTAACGTTTTGTTGAGGTTCTCGCCGAGGAACTACCTTAATGCCTGGATATTTAAATCTCGAAGATAAGCGACGTGGCAATACTAATAAACTTGTGTTCATCAATTAGAATTTTGTGGCTCGCAGATTTGCAATGATGAAGCTACTGCGAGATTTAATATCCACGGCTCTGGTAATTTGACGAATATTTTTCCGCTCTGACAAACCCCCAAAACAAGGGAGGAAATCGATGTCCACCGTGAGCTGTCCGGATTCAACGCAGAGATTTTGTGTATATTGCCAGGCAACATGCAGATTCTGGCCCTTCGGTGACCGTACTGCTAACGCTCGTAACTCAAAGGTTTGATATCTCTTGGCCGCGGACATATTTCAACGTGATCGGTTAACACACAGACTCTCGCACGCGATACGTGCGTGCGTGTTCGGTATGTCCGTTACGTGCATGTTTTCTACGTATACTGGAGAATCCACGTGCACCCTCTATAATCCCCGAGGATTTGTCGTACACATGTCCGCTCTGCGCAAACTGTTCTCGAATCGTTCGATATCTATATCCATCTCCCTCATTCTCTCTCTCTCTCTCTCTCTCTCTCTCTCTCTCTTTCTCTCTTTCTCTCTCTCTCTCTCTCTCTCTCTCCCTATGCCAGTTTTGCGCTTTGAGTTTCGTTCTCACCCCTGTAACATGGTCTATCTATCCATCCATTTCCCCTTTCTGTGTATGTCGAATCCGCAGTGGGAAAGATGAATGTCGCTCACGCCGACTCGTGTACTCGCGCACCGATCAGACGAATGAATTCCGTTATTCACACGCGCTCACAACTAACCCACTCGTTGTGCGGTGTGCGGCAACCTCGAACACGATCCTCCGAACAATTCGAATCCCCACGATGCTCCTCCAATATTTTCCCAGACCGGAAAATAACGAGAATAACATGGGAATAAAAATAAAGTAAAAAACGCGAAATCTCAAATGAACGGTGAAACAAATTGCCGTGGTTTTACTCCCGATTTCCCTGTGTGCCTATCAAAATAGGAAGCATCATCAGAAGTGCGGTCAACCACTGGTCATATCCTCGTATAGACGTTATTTATTTTTTTTTTTTATAGTACAGCTTGGAGGATGCGACAATTTCAATGAGATAACTCACGCGAGTCGACTCTCCGCAAAACGTTTCACTAATAAAAGCATCCAACGGTCCACGATTGCCTCGAAGCGAAAATAGCTTCGTGACGTCAGTTTAGTGCAAGTTGATCTCCGAAGCTTCGCTGGAAGAGGATGTGATGAATATGTTGAGTTATATGTTGAAGATAGTGAGACTGAAGGGAGAGAGTGGGAAAAGATGGAGCCTATAAGTGAAAGCTTCGAACGCCGATATTCGGTTTTTTTCTCTGGAGTCGATTCCTACCCTCTTCCCTCCCTAGAATAGCATTACTACCTTGCAGATCTTTAACAGACATACACAAACACTCCACATCAACTGATACGATGTTTCTAATTTATCCTTTTCAACTCTGAGCAAAACGAGTTCGTCACGGGCGTACGTCATTTTTGTATTTCGCTCTTTGCAACCCTCTCCGGTCGTATCCCCGAGGGTATTTGAACCGCGGTGCGGACGGCAATGGCAGCGGTGGTCAAGAATCCCGCACAAACGGTTTGGGAGAGGACCACCACGAGATGTAATATTTCCACGCTATATCCTGCAGGCTACCAATCTTTTCCAGAAGCAATAATAGCCCCCCGTTCGTCCAGCTGTCCGCTTCGTACCTCTGCGAACCGTTCTCATTCTTCCGCCCTCGTGGAACACTCTTCTCTCTATATATATCTATGGATCACAGGTTTTCAGACAAACTGCTTTTCTTCGCTCGCATTCTCGTACATTCGTGGATATCTGTGTGTGCTGTTTCTCTGGATACTTTTTCACCGGAGCTGATCGGGATCTGCTCACGTTCCATTCGCTATTTTCCTCCGCAGCTCCTAAGAATTCTCAATCTCACGTTCGGCGATTTTCTCACATGCTCGCCTCTGTTTTCGTGTTTATTCACATCGTCTCATCGTCTTCATTTCTTGCATCCAAACGACGAAGAGGGAAGCGATGTGTCATCGGGATGTCTTCGCTCATTCTCTCATTTTCCATTCTTTCTCATTTTCCTTCATTCTTTCTCATTCTTCTCAGTCAGACTCTTTGGTACCTTAGATCATCCCTCTTTTTCTCTATCATCGTTTTCACCGGACCAATCCAATACCTATTTTACCACAATTCTGGCTTCCAAGCCCAGTCCCTTCCCATCGACTGTACGGGCAAACTTTCTCTTCGTTCTCCGTCCGCCGCGTCTATACCCCGATGCGATCACATCGCCTTTCTCATCGTTGCTGTCTCCCGCATCGCTTCGACAAACGTGTCTTCGCTATCTCTGTATTCGGCACCGATATTTGCCTTGACATAACGGGAATCGCTTGGGTATGTAGCCGAACGATGAGTCGCGAGGGCGACAGAAGTTTGTGCGGAGGAAAGGGTGCGGATGTACCGCACCCGCGACGTTACTGAATATCCCTCCACGCTTTTCCTCACGTAGTCTTCTATGTCGATGCTATGTGTGGGTAATGTGCAGGGGATGGTAGCCGTGTGGCACACAGCGCGCACACCCAGTGTTTGAACTATAGTAATTTGAGGCAGGCTAATGAAAGTGCTGCGCAAACAGCGTCGCGACGCCAGGACGTCAAAGCCAAAATCTCCCGCTCACTTCTTCTCCATATACATGTATTTTATGAATGTATATGTATATAAATCTGTATCTCTGTCTTTTGGAAAGCCTTGTCGTCGCAGCTTCGCAATCCACTGCTTCGACTCTCTCTCTCTCTCTCTCTCTATATATATATATATATATATATATATATATATATAAATATTCCTCGTTTTCCTCTTTGCTCTCCCTCGTTTCCCTCCAACATCGATTTCTCCGTCTCCTTTTTTGGGCGCAAACTGTGACTGGAACTCTCCCACTTTCTTTCTCCGTCGCAATTTCTACGTCGCCATATATATATACACATCGGTCTTGCTCATCTCTTCTAGAGCGCGACCAGCCGAAAACTCTTTCGTGGTATTGGATATTTGGGGATCGAATCGACGGACATGGGGTAAGGTCTCGCTCGAGGAAACAGCTCGCTCTCTCTCTCTTGTCCTCTCTCGCTCCTACTATTTTAGTCTTTCTCTGTCGGTTAATACTCTTTTTCCCTTAGCGCGTATATAACCAGCGATCCGGCGAGTCAAACTGAACGTCGGGAAATGACCTGCCTCATCTGTGTCTCCGAAAATCCTATACTCCTGTCTGGTCTCTCCTTTTTTCTTTTCCTTTCATCGTTACGTGCCAGTGTGTGTATATATGGTATATATACACATTTGTCCGTTTTACAGTTTTTCCCTCTGGATATATTTGCTGGATTCACCGACACATGTCCGTTTGTATACAATTTTACGAATTTCCGTGGTATATTTGTTCGTGGTTTGGGTCTTCGAATGGTAACGTTACACGTGCGCCTATTTCCCGACGAACGATTAAAGCGTTCGTACAACGGTCTATTTTCGAATCAAACGCGAGTACAGCGGATGTTCTGGTGGTTTCACATGTCAAATAGTTCTGTAGGATATTGATGTGTCTGATTTATGGCTGCAGATTTGGAGCTGTCATTGGAAATCTGTGTGAATTCGATCTGTGCGCATCGAATAGGCTGCAATAGCATTCATCTTTTTTAAAATGTTGTATATTGAAAATTGCCAACCTCCAATTTGCAATATTTTACTGACAAATAAAATATTTTGAGCAATATTGTAAAGTTGAAATTACCCGTGCAGAAATTGTGGTAGGGACCCATCTGGATTCCCATAACTCATTCTAGTCACGGATCAGGATTCTTCTGGAGCGATCTCCAGAAGAATCCCGATCCAGATTTCATGGCCGGAATAAAACGTTTGTAAATTGGAATCCAGCAGGGACTCTTGAATGGATCCGTGACTTCATCCAGGGCGTATCTTATTTGATGCTTGAATGAACCATTGCCGATTATCGAAGAATCCTATAGGATGATGTGAGTGGCACAGGCCTTCTAAAGAGGGCGAGCCATACTAGGCTAAAAAAAAAAAATCCTATAGCATCGTTAAATAAATTATATTTATTGAAATGGGCACTTTTCCGGAAGGCACCTGAGCTACCCACAATTTTGTTATCAATGACTAAAGTATTGGGTAAACGTGTTCTGCCCAAATGATTTGCTGAAGCACCCTCTATAATTAGTCGCAGTGAATGCAATCCCAAAAAATATGAAATAAAAAATATATGGTTCTAGCGATATAATAAGGAATCAACCTGAGGGCAACCGGGGATCCAGCAAGGACTCCCTTATTAGGGTATCGCTAAGAAATCCCGATCGAGATTTTACAGGGAACTGGAAGATTCCAGTAAATTTTTGCACAGGAATAATCGTTTCGGAGTTGACCTAACAAATCCTGCTAGAGATGTAATCGACATGTGCATTTTTAGATTGCCGCTTAGCGTTAATAAGGACACAACTGGGGACCCACTAGGGATCTAGCAAGGGCTCTCCTCCTAGGGCATCCCTAAAAAATCCCGATCGAGTAAGTACCAGAAACTGGGATACCCCAGCAAATTTTTGCACGGGTCTTTTAACTTTTTTCCAATATCGCAAGATTTTCTGAGGCGATCGCTTTGATCTTCAAAAACTAAATACGCAGAATAGCTATCCTTTTTAATTATTCATATAAAATATCGTAGCTTCAGGATGTAAAATTTCCAAAAGTCCGATTAGTTTTATGATGCCTGTGAGTTCAAAGTTTATTCTAAAGCTCGACCTGCTAAATAATGATGCCGTCGAGATGAGATATTTCCCGATGAGATGACATGAGATCGAGAAATTTCTGTCCTTGGAGTCTCGAGATCCTGAAGAATCCTGTTTATTTTGAAAGTTCTCAAATTTATCAATTCGAATTTTAAATATATTTTTGCCTGCAAACCGAAATAATATTAGTGAATTTTGATGTTTTTTCCGCTTTTTTGCACGAATACATTTTTTCGATCTCTGCATAATTCGTAGAAGGTGGCGAATACCGTAGTAGATTGAGATTTTCACGTGATAAAAAAATTTTCTTTTTTTGATGGAATTTTTAGAAACCTCAAAATGACAAAATTTTAAGTACTCGTAACTCGACTTCGGTTTGATCGATTCAGAAATTTCTTATTCCTACGCAAACAATGCATCGATTTGTTCCCAAAACTCGAAATTGGTATTAAGTATCATCAAAAACACTTTTTTTGTGTTTAAGCTTCTTTTTAGATTACACTAATTATTTGTAAATTTATATTATCATGTCGTCTATATGGACGGTTCCAAAAGGAAATTTTTGTGATTCGATAGCTTTTACGCAAATCACATCTTCGTAGGAAATAAAAATGAGAGACGAAATTATAATTCTCAAGAATCTCGTTATATTTCGAAAATTTTCATGAATCTCGGGATTTTCAATGAGAAATTTTTCTCAAAATTTTTCTAAGACGAGACGGGACATTTTGATTTCTCGTCACATTATTATTATTCTTGCTGACAACGGCAACATCAGCGCTAATAGATACTTTATAAAAAATCTGTATCTCTGAATGGACATGTGTTTCAATTTCTAAAATGGATACTTATCGCCTTTGGACATTCTTCTTCAGTAGGATCACATCGGGAACAATTTTTTTTGCTCCTATGATTTCGCGGATAAAAATCGCCACCTTTGATCAGGGTTGACTAGATGCAACGATCATCGCCATTCTCAAGTATCAAATACTCATCTCGTGTTTCATCCTTGTACATAAACGGCGCAGAATCTATGTGCATATCATCTAGCCGATATGGCTGGCCGATGTCTTAGATCTCTCAAGTGTGGCACATAACCTCTATCTCCCTCTCTCTTTCCTGATCACTATATAGAGATGCGGGATCGAGGGCAAAGTTATATTTCTCAAAGCGAGCCGCAGGGGCCTCTGGTTCTCGAGGCCGGGGCGTAGGTACCAGTAGAGAGGCTGCTTTCGTTCGGATATCCTTCGGCAGTGGATGCCTCTGCTACCGTTACTGCTATGTGCCTCTCTCGCCTGCTGCCTCTGATGTACGAAGAGCCGGATAATCCTCGGATAGTGTGCTAATGCAAGTTTTGGCATCAACGCAAACGCTTCTTCTTCATTCTTGCCAGAGGCGGCGGCGGCGGCGGCGGCAGAGGCAGCAGCGTTGATATATATATAGGAATGGAAAAGCGGAGGCGGCGGCGTTGGCGTCGGCAACAGCAGAACTAGCAGCAACGATGCGGCAACTTTCTCTCTCTCTCCATCTCACTCCCTTTGCTGCTTTCTCGAAAAGTATTCAGCTACTGAAAAGCTCGAGCTCCCACGGCGTATATAATACCGGATTATCGTTGAATCCGCGAGAGCACAGAGAAAGAGGGCGTTAATCTCGAAGAATATTTCGTCGCGCCCCTTCATCGCCTTCGTGGATATAACTATAATCTAATAAGGGAAATGCCTATGACCTATTCCCTCCCTTACTGCATACAACGACGCAGCCTCCGCTCACACACAATTCTACGTACACATTTTTGCCGGGTACATGACTCTTAAGTTCAATTTGTCTATTTTACACTCAGAGCGCACGCACCAAACTGGTAATTTTCACTAATGTCGACATTCTTCCTCACCAAATCTCTCTTCATATTTCTCGCCCTCCCTCTCTGTGTGTTGTATTCTTTTTAAATTCACAAAATTTATCGCCTCCCGAGAAGATTAAATTGAAACTCCCATCCTATATCCCAGCTCCTTCAAAGTGTCGCGACAAAATACACACACAGAGGAATCACGCGCTTCCGGAAAATGTATCGCCACTGAAGAGGATTAAGAATATGATTTTTTTTCTCTTTTTTTTGGCGGGAACGAGAACGGGTTTTTTCCTTCGTATCTGCCCAGCAGCGATAAGAGAAGCATATTTGAAAGTGCTGGCGAATTGCACTTTTTCACGTGATGCCGTATGGCTTATTCGAGATTTTATAATATCGCACAGAACTCTTTCTCTATCTCTCTTTTTCGCCTCGATACTGGGTTAAATATAGTTTTACATCATGGTACTCGAATGAGAGTGGTATTCGACGAAGAAGCCGATCAAAGATCAAGAGGGAAAGAGATGGAATCCAGAAGTTGTGTATATATCTCTATGGGAAGGAGAACTGCTTGCGCTCGTCCGGCGTTAGAGCCATGTGGTGCTTCATACGATCCGATGGTTACCTATATACATAGGTATACGATATATTCGCGGTAGAAGTAAGAGCTGCGAACGAGAGTCTCGTGGTTTATCCAGTCGATATAACGCCTTCGATATGAGGTGGCTCTCTGGCTTGGCACATATCTTTTCATACCGATGGAGCAAGGAAGAGAGAGGGAGCGAATAGTCGAGGAGTTAAGTCTCTCTCCTCTCTTCCTTTTCGCTTCATGTGTAAACTCTTGCATTATGCCACGCTCTCCCATCGCCCTATATAAGTCTTATACATACGCATTGATACTGAACACATATATATATATATATATTAGGGTGGTTCTTATTTGGGGTATGTTTGTTTTTTTCTTTTGACGATAGTCCTTAATCGGTTTTAAATAAATAAATAGAAACTCAGTTAAAATTTCAGCTTGGTATCTCAATTTTAACCTGACCCCCACAGAGGTCAAAGTTTTAAGCGGAAAATACGTGTATTTTTTCCAGTCAATGATCTGAACATTTTTTCGACTTAGTAAATATTGATATAAAAATTTGAAAATTGGCACATATATTCCTCACAGTATACGGTATAATTGTAGAAGTTTATGAAATTTTTCATCCTCGATTTTGGATATACATTCCCGCTCAAAAGTTTGGACACATTTGTCGATATTTCTTGCTGCACTAGAAGTTGCATAACTCCGTCAAAAAGAAAAGATAATCAAATTTTTAAAAAAGTGTTTTAACAGGAAGGAATTCAGCTTCATCTTACATTTTTAAAATGATTTTTACGATTTTTTTCCAACCCGCTATGCACTTTTCAATGTGACCGTCTTTTGGTCTTTTTTCGACCATCGCGAATTGGGCGCATACACTGAGAAAAATGTATGGCGACGTAAACCATATTTCAATTATAAAATATGTTTCCCTGACGGAACGTCTATAATTTATGGTTAACCTAATATGAAAAAACATTGTAAAATAAACCATATTTTCGTCATCACACCGATCATCTCTGTATGGCAATTGCAACAATTTGTCTCCTTACCATGCATGAAATGCAAGAAACTATTAAAAGCATTGCATTCTCATTACTTGCATGGTTATACTTTCTATTATGCATCAAATTCTGAATCGTTTTGCATATTAACGATAGAAAGCAATAATTCCTATTTAATTGGAAGCATATAGTTGTACTCAGCAATAGTGTATCAGATAATCATGACTATTATATAGTTGACGGTAATACATGAAATATAAATTAGCGGTTAGTTAATAGTCGACGTTGAGCACTGATATCCCAACCTCGTTTCATTGGCGTGTAGTTGGAAAGAATCATATTGTTGAAATTCCATACAGACACGCGTCAATGCCAGTTTCTACGCTGCACGGAAAAAACGAGTTAATTGTGGCAACCATATGGTTTGTAACATATGCTTCAAGCAACTAGTTAGTTAGCGCAACCATTCTCGTGGTTCCCACAACCAACTTCTTATTGGTTGGGTATTCGGAAACCAATAATATAGTTACGGTAACCACGAAAATGGTTGCCCCAACCAACTAGTTGCTTGAAGTATATCTTACAAACTAGTTGGTTGCCACTGGCTACACCAACTCTTTTTTCTGTGTGCGTCGTTTTTTCCCTGTAAAAGAGAAAAGACTCTTTTGATGGGAATCCTTTTCGGATTCGACCATCTTGCGTTTTGCCGCATAGTATTAAATATCCATACATAAGTAAGGATATCAAACATAGACGAACTTGTAGACCTTATAGACGTTGAGGGGAAAGTTCGTTTGTGCGAAAGGAAGCCACCTACCGGACTTTTGGTGACCTGACAAATCTGCAGGTAAGATCGTATGAGATTACGGGTAAACAGGTATTTCAGTAACCAGAGTGCAGAATGTAGCCACTATTATAGTCTACCGATAACCATGCACTGATTTTGTCACACACATCTCCTATGATCATTCTAATTTACCATAGCAATATGTTGTTTAGTTCGTATAAACATGTGACATGTTTCTGTAACGCGACGTCTATATTTTATAGTGGAATGCTTTCAAAAATAACAGTAGACAAAGAACAACAATTGTCCCTGCCAATTCAGGCCATGCCTGCATTTAACATACATTTTAACGGCCAAAATTTTTGATCTCAACCGTACCGCTGTTGTAAACTTGAATGAGCAAGAATTAGAAGTGACTATAAGAATAGTAGCGTCACGAAACAAGATTAAGAAGATTTGCATGAAACAAATAATAATAAATGCGACGATTGTTATATATTATTGACAATTGAATGAATGTGTTTAATGAATTATGTACTTATCTTTGCGGGTTTAACAATAATAATAGTAGCCTCGCGCATATTAGATATTTGTAGACACCTTCAAAATTGCATGTTCAATGTTATTTCGCGCTCATAGTAAACTCAACCATATTATGGCTAATCTGACCATGAAATATGTTCTCTGTCATTATAATCGGTTTTACTATAGTCGTTTGTAGTAATTACCACGGGTTTTTCTCTCAGTGTAACTGTGTATGAGAAAAGTAACATGGGTATACACAGAATCGTCTGGAATTATTTTAGAATTTTCCTATGACATTTTTTCTTTTACTATTTTCGCTCGAAACTCAATAGTGGTGTCCCAGAGAAAAATTCTATCTGATTGAAACTTCCGTACTTTGTGATACAATAAAAATCTGAAAAAATCAGCAACATCAAGCATGCTATGAACAACTATTATCTATAATAATATTGCTCAAAGGTTATTAATAAATTGTTTAAAAAATTATTTAAACAATTTTTTAATGACTTCCCCCACGGAAATTTATATATTTTTAATGTACGCAAAATATATTTGGATATATTTCGAATATATGTACATATATTTTTAATCCACACATATATCTCTAATATATTCTACATATATTCTTAATATATGCTACCATATATGCAACATATATGGTAGCATAACTAACTGACATAATATTTATTTAATTATTTAAGTTTATTGTAATCACACTTTTCATTATTATTTACATTATAATGTTTATCCCGCGAGAACATGTTTGTAACGTATAGGCAGCGTCGCGATAGTTTCCCAACTCGCCGCGAGATGTCGCAGAGCGGCAACCATTGAACCCACATACGGAGGATGCGACGAGTATGCTTATAAAGGCCGGCGTGAGAACGGAATATTAACAGAATTCCGGCGTAAATGAAGCCATATAAGGAGTTCTTGCCGGTTTCTGATGAACTCGTACTTTTGTATTTGATTCTCCTAGAGAATTTCCAATTTTTCGGAAATTTCTAACACGGATATCGCATATTCAACCCATATTCGGGATGTATGCGGCCCACTTTTCAACTATATTTGGAATGCAACATATATTTAATCTATATTTCAGATGTATGCACCATATATATAAAATATATATATTGTATGTGTGTCGTACATTGAACATATATCTAAAAGATATTTTAAATACATTTAAGATATACGTACATATGCGAAAAGCGGCAAAATCTATCCAAATGAATATATTACACATCTATAAAAAATATATTTAAAATACATTCATTTATATACGGTAATTATATTTTGAATATATTTCGTACGCAATTTTGCATATATTTTAAATATATACATTTCCGTGTGGGTTTTGGGCAATATAAATGTTGATGAACAATGATCAATAATTATTATTGATAATGGTTATTTATAGCATGGCAAATGTTACTGAATATTTTCAGATTTTTATTGTATCACAATGTACGGAAATTTCAATCAGATGCAATTTTTCTCTCGGACGTTACTATCGAGTTTCCAGCAAAAATAGTGAAAAAAAAAAATTTCATAGGAAAATTCTGAAATAATTCCAGGCGATTTCGTGTATACCTACGCTACTTTTTTCATACTTTACATTTTCTCTTTAACCCTATAGTTTTTGAGTTATGTTACATTTTCGAAATTTATCTTTTTCAGCCAAAAGTGAAATTACCTTGCGAGAAAAAATCGTACGAAAATTTGTAAGCGACAAAAATGGAGTGTCTGCTAACTCTTTAGAATGTACCGTGGATAAAAAAGTAAAAAAAAAATGTCCTTAAGTTATGCGCCGAATTCGCGACGGTCGAAAAAAGACCAAAAAACGATCATATTCAAAAGTGCATAACGGGTCGAAAAAAAATCGTAAAAAAAATTTTTTAATGGAAAACGAAGCTGAAATTCTTCCCGTCAAAACGCTTCTTAAAAAATTTCATTAACTTTTTTTTTGATGGGGTTACGCAACTTCTAGTGCAGCAAGAAATATCGACAAATGTATCCAAACTTTTGAGCGGGAATGTATATCCAAAATCGAGGATAAAAAATTTGACAAACTGCTACAATTATACCTTATACTATGAGGAATATATGTGCCAAGTTTCAAATTTTTATATCAATATTTATGAGGTCAAAAAAATGTTCAGATCATTGACTGGAAAAAAATCCACGTATTTCCCGTTTAAAACTTTGACCTCTGTGAGGACCGGGTTAAAATTGAGATATGGAGCTGAAATTTGGACTGAGTTTCTATTTATTTATTTCAAACCGATTGAGGACTATCGTCAAAAGAAAAAACAACATAACCCAAATAAGAACCACCCTAATATATATGCGTTTATACGGCTTCGTTTCGTTTTGGGCTTTTCCTACGGCCCTACGTTTCTCTCTCTCTCTTTCTCTCTCTCTCTCTCTCTCTCTCTCTCTCTCTCTCTCTCTCTCCCTCTCTCTCTCTCTCTCCTCCTCCACTTTCAAAGCGCCAGCAGGCGACTTTCGAAATTCATGCCCTTGGCTCTGGCTCAAGATTCAGAATAAAAATGAACTGCGCGCTAAAGCCAGAGTCAACCCTCTTCCACTTCTCGCGCTCCTTTTTTCTCACCTCCCTCACTCTGCTCTTCTCGCAGCTTTTCTCGGTCTCTCTTTCTCTCGGCGTCTTTTGTGCAAGCGCGTCGCAGACTTGTATCTCTTGCGTCATACCGCATGATTCGTCATTCCCTCGTGTTCACAGTTAATTGTCTTGATATTTGCACGCATCGCATACATACCAATATACGTCTCAACGAGGCAAGAAACACAATGAATCATACGTAGCGAAGCTTTCGGATTAAATGGAGGAACTTTTTCATTTTTTCGTAAAAATAAAAATACTTCGGGTAATTTTTTCACCTGTGGAAATCATAAATATAATTGCGATGCAAGGTGACAGTAACTTTTGCATTTTACACCCAGAAAGAAGATCTATAGGCGTAGGTACGATAATCGTTTATTTGATCATTTTTCAGTTATTTGAACGAAAATTTTCTTTCCATCAAATATATTTGTATTTTATTGAAGTTTGGGCAATATTTATTTCCAATATATTTTCCAGCAAACACAGTTTCAGAATAGTTACAGAAGATTTCTGTAACGGACGTGATATTGGATGTAACATTTATGTCACAAGCACCGTAAATGAAGCCGTGCTTGTTCAGAAATTTGTCGTCCCATTGGAACGTTATCGTTACGGAAAATTTACAAACAATATTTATAGAAAATACTCGACACATTGATGTAACTGTTATGTAACAAACTCAGCACAAAGATGTAACACACTCGGCTCATATAGATCTAACACACTCAGCACATTGACGTAACAAACTCATCTCATAGCCATAAAGGTCAACATAACCTCGAAGTTTTTTTAACACATTTTTCTCGAAGATAACTTGATAGAATAAAAACAGAAGAGTGGGGTGACCTGCGTAATTAATTTGTACAGTAAGTGTTAAAAGTTTTAGCTCTATCTCTCTCGATCTTACGAGAGCGGGAAGGCGCGGGGGAAAGCTCATTGATGTAACTGTTACGTAACGAAACATTCAATTTTAATTTTATTTGCAATATATATTTCTTTATAATTCCGATAAAATTAAGCTCTTTTTATTAATCTTTTAATATTTTTGAACATTACATATTATTAGGGAATTTAAAAAAAAAAAAATAGACGTCGCCACCGGGGTTTGAACTCCCGACTCCCGAGTTTCATGGTTATAGCCAAAAATGAAAGGAATTTTTTTTTTGTAAGAAATTATATCTTTTCAAATTTAACTTATTAGCTATATCTTTTTTCTGGCATATGCTCCTCAACTTTGCGCGGATCCGAGAACGTACATTTGCCGATTGTCGGGGATTGAGACCTGCCTGAATACTGAACCTTTCTAACGATCTAACGCTGACACGCTATCTACTATGCTACTATCTTCTTTAGAGCCCGTGATATTGATATTACATTTGGGGTACATAGGTCATTAAAATTCATTTTTACATGTTGAACAAATTCTTTATAGCAGATTTTAAGTTGCCAGGGAAAAAAAATTCTATATGATCATATAGAGACAAATTTCGTTCAGGATCATGCATGACCAAGTCATATATGATTATATATGATCGTATATGATTTTTTTTTCTTGGGAAATGTACAAATATTTCGTTTATTATATAATACAAGTGTAAAATATTATTATTATAATTATACGTAGAAGTACAACATATGCTGGTAAATAAATATAATATCCAAAAATATATATATGATGGTTATTTTGTGAATAATTACGATTACATATATGATTATATATGATTATATATGATCATTCATGATGTCATGTTAAAGCATACATAATTATATATGATTATATATGACCATTTTTTCCCGAGATATATGATCATGCATGGGCATATACGATCATTCATGATGTCATATTAAGGCATATATAATCATATATGATTATATATGATCATATATGATTTTTTTTCCCGGGTTGATAAATTATTAACGAATAATCAATATTAAGGGGCCAGCCCACACCGACGGCGAGGATGCGATGAGGGGGGGGGGGGGTATTGGCCAAAATAGCATCGAAAATTATAGTAGGAATTTATTCCAGCAGGTTTAGAGTGGAGTTCATGAAGCTCATCGCTCAAAGCCAGTTTTTACTGGAGTGTTTTTCTGTCATTCAAGACATTTCTGGTAGTATAGTATATATATATGTATGTATTACGGATATGTTACAAGAAATTTCTTGTAACATTTATGTAACACATAAAACGTATTTGCTACGTGGCCTATACTACAAAGATTATAATATCACCAATGTTCCGTAACTGTTACGAATTTGTTACAAGAAATGTCTTGTAACGTTTATGTAACACATTATACGTATTTGCTACGTAGCCCATACTACGAGATTATAATATCACCAATGTTCTATAATTGTTCCAGCATCGACTCGTAATAATTTTACAGGTTTACAGTATACGTAAATATCTCATAACAGTGACGAGATCTTGACGTATCAATATTACATATTTGTGATGTCTATAGTTTTTCGTAATTCCTTTATCTTTCATTGACGTTCTTGCTACATATTGTCATAACGTATTATATACATCTTGTCTACGTCATTATGAAAAAGTTTCGAATTTGTGATGAACATTATATGACATATTTATTACATTTCAATTATACGTAAGTGTTTCGTAAATTATCCAAGTGTGTTTGCTGAGTTATTTATGTGAATTCACTGTCATCTCGAAACGGGTGGTGATGAAAAATTCTATTCGTTGTTACTAAATACCTATTTAACCTTAATAAAGATCTGGTTAAATTTACTAAACTCGTTAATTCGATATTTGATTCTGGAATCAACTATCTCTTTCTTTCAATTAAACATAGAGGAGGCTGGGGCACGACGGCTTCCATAAGCCGGTTAACATTTTTTGTGGTTTTCAACCATTAAAACAGTTTACTTTTGTTCTATATTGAACGAATTCACTGAGATCTTGCTCAAACTAAAAAAAAAAATCAGGAGCACGACGGCCTCCTTCTAAAATATTATAATTTTGTTTTAAATCATAAAAAACTGTTTTACCGTTAAAAATGTTTTTCTTTTTAATGGTCCATTTCACCCCGGATGTAGTGCATCGACCTAAAAATGGACAAATACATCGAAGAAGAATAAAAATGTTTTGACCTAATTTTTTAGGATAGTCCATTAGGCCCCAAGTATTGCGGATCGGCCTGAAAATGAGTCAATACATCCAATTTATGGTAATTCGACAAGAAACCAAAAATCTTGAGGGGGGCCGTTATGCCCTAGGGGGGCCGTCATTCCCCACCCTCCTCTATGTGTCTATTTATTTGAAATATAATTATGCATTTGTTCTCAACAGATGTAATCAATTAAAAGCTGCATCAATTTAATACCATCCCCAGTGAATAAATAGTATGCATATTTATTGTTCGCAAAAAAAAAATACATAGTTAAATCAAACAAATTTTTGTATTGAATGCTTATGCAGTCAAATCTGCAGTTTTGTCAATCCCCCAAAAATCCATTCAGGTGAAATTTTATTTTACATCGAAATTTTACTCTTCTATTTATTCAAAGATTGGAATGTTTGAAAACATTGTGTAGATATGAAAAAAAATGATTTGATTCAAATACATAATTTCTCGGTTTGAAAGAATATCATTCATTTTTAATAAAAATCTGTTAGATCGCAATGTATTTCCTACTAGGTACATTTAAATAAAAAAAATATCGTCGGAATGAATACGTATTTTTTAAAAATTTACATAGCTACTGGACCGATTGCATTTGAACAAAATTGGAAAAAAACTCAATTTTATCATTTCCATTTCATGTGCCTCCACCGGGATTTGAACCTGCGACCTGCCTATCTATCCTACCTAAGAACCTAACACGCTACCTATTCCCACGCGAAAAAAAGTATATACGAAAATATATTTTTGGTGTATGAAATATGTCTGAGAAATATATCAGAAATATATGAGAAATAACTAACTTTCTGCCGTATTATGTATGAACATTATATGAAAGATATATGAACAAATATACTTGGAATGCATTAACTTGTTTGTATAATAACTTATCTATATATGCGAAATATATCACATATAGATCTAACATACATAATTTATATATAATTGTTATATTAATCTTACATCTAATATATATCTGACATACATAATTTATATATTTTTCATATTAATTTTACATCTAATATATATTTGAAATATATAATATATATCTTAAGTCAAAAATAGAGCCCTAATCTATGACCACTAACATCGATCTCGATTGTCATAAAAAATATGATGGGCATAAATCATGCGATCAGTACATGTACAATTCATATATGTATGTGTTATGACCGGAAAATTTGGGTTTTGAGGAACGATGTGAAATACTGGGGGATCGGGAATTGAACCCGCGACCTCTCGAATGCCAGTCGAGTGCTCTTCCGACTGAGCTACGGCCACTTGCTATACTAGATTCGGATCGTCCACTTATTCATTGTACAGAATTACAATTTTTGTGTAAAAAAATTGAATAAAGTGCAAAACGTACTTGAATTGTAATTTTTAATGTTAATTATTATAATTTACAAAGGAAATACGTAAGAGAAGTTAAATTATTTATTTTAACATCATTGAAATCAACCATTGTAGTCATAGAAAGAAAAAAGATCAAAATTACGGAAAAAAATCGAATTTTTGCTTAACAAGAAGTTATTTGAATCTCATCTTCGGTAGAATCTCAAAAATTTTGTCCTTTTACGTAGAATCTTATAAGTTTTTTTGAAAAAATTGGAATGGGTCCCATTGAAAAAAAATCCAATTTTTTAGCTTAAAACAGCTAAAAAACATTTAAAAAAAATCTTTTCAGGTCTCGATATTTTGTTCAAAAAGTACATTGAAAAACAAAAAAAAAGACCTCTAAACAAATTAGAATATCTTGGTTATTGTAAAAGTTATGATCATTTTAGAAATATTTTTTGAAAAATCAATAACTTCGGTATGGTTTGAGATAACGAGATAAAAATTTACATGGATAATTCTTTTCGCATAATACCATACCATAGTATCATATTAAAATATTTGAAAAATCGTAGGGGGTGACCGACAAAACGTCGTTGAATTGATAGGGACCTGTAATTTTATTATATAAAGTAACAAATTTATATAATAAAAATATATATTTCATATTTTAATATAGATTGTGCATGAATATATCATATGTTCTTTTTATATTTCAAGGTATATAAATATGTATCCATATTATATTTTTTATGTACTCCAAATGTATTACAGATATATGTGAAAATGTAATATCGATATATAATTTAACATAGAAAAATATAAAAGCAATATATTTAATATGCATAAGCTTATAAGAGATATGCATTCCATATATATTCGTCATATATCTCAGATATATTATTCATACTTGTCTCCTGTATGACGAATATACAAATTTTTGCCGTTTTGTATGACATTTATGAATTATATATCTGAGATATGACGAATATACTTTTCTTTCGCGTGGGTTACGCTAGCGACTACTTATGAATTCTCTTTGCTTATATGATATATCCGTGGTGAAATCCCAAAGTTTAAACGGTTTCGATATGTATCCGAACAAATATTATCATGTAGTTCATCTGGATATGCGATTTTTAATAACTTTTTAATATATTCGGACGAATAATGCCTAATTACCAAATATATGTAGTCTCTATTTCCCGACAGGCTTGTTGCGGCGCCCACGGCGTTACCATCGCATGATGTTATAACCTAACCATACGCTATGACAAGTGGTATATGATTATATATGACTTTCCGGATGAAGTGTAGGAATTCTACTGTAATTCGGTATGAGGATAAGGACGATGAACGTTACCGTACCGATACACGACCTACCGAAACTTGTCGTTCAGACGCGTTAACAAAAAATACATCAACAATGAAAAAACTATTCATCTTTGTGACTTCTGTCATGGATATCTTAGAGATATCTCATAAAGATATCTGGAAGCTGATTTCATTCCGAAGATCTCTTAAGTAAATTTTATTTGAGACATCTTCAGACTAACGTCTGCGAGATATCATACGTGTTGCTCCAGAAGTAGTCTTGAGAAAGAGTTCGCGCGGAAGTATTTCTGACTTTTGTGCTGTGTGGGAGGCCAGCACCCAAATAAAAAAATTTATTTGGATTAAGAAGGTCTTAGTTAAATCGACTAGATGTTTTTTCTGAATTTGATGATGAATTTACCGATGAATTTACCAATAATTTCGCGTTACTTGCGTGATCCTTAATTACGATTATCGTGCATTTTATTTACGTCATATGTCGTGCATTCGTGTAATGAACACGTCGTTCGAATGCATCAACATGTTCAAACGCGTGTGACTTTGTTTAGGCGAATAAAAAGATTGCGATAACTCACGAATTGCGTTGGAAAAAAATAAAAAATAATTTTGCTCGTGATTCGCAAGCCTCTTGATATCGCAATTGGCGTTGCACGTCACATTATGCAGTATTTTTATTACGGTTTTAGCGTGTCGCGAGTATACGCACAAAACGATTTGCGCGAGTAGAAGTGGGGCGGTTCTTCGAAGATTTATACTGCACGCCAACCGACGTTATGAAAATCAGCATTTTTAAATGTCGTTAAACGTCGTTACACAGCCCCGACCTGACTATAATTATCGTTTGTACCTCGTCGAATCACGTTTGCCATTGGCGAGACAGCTGGCAAAAAGGGTTATAAACAATAAAAATAAGCGGGGAGGGTAATGCAGTCTCGATGGGCGAGGGGCATAAAAAAGTCCATATCCTACACACGAGTCTTGGTAAAAATTCACGACTCTGAGCGAGCTTTCGAGATCGCTGTACGAAGTAAAGGAGAGTGTAAGAGAGAGGAAGAGTGAGAGACAGGGGTTTCGGTTTTCTACCGGTTTACGACTTTGGGTCCCATAAAGATCGTCTTGGTCGATAATTATGCAAGGGAAAATTGTAAACCTTTATCTCGCTGCTCTCGTCGTGTTCGACTATATCGCTCTCGCGCTATTGTGTTTTAAGGCGAACTTTTAATCACCGTGACGGGGTTGAACGCTACAAGGTCCTGTACACGATACGTACGGGGTGAGAAAAGGAGTATGAAGGAGGGAAGAGCAAGGGAGTAAGAGAGGGAGAGAGAGAGTGAGAGAATGGGTGGATGGTTTACTAATTCTTAGCGCGATATCTCGTAAATTTTTATGCTCGTCTAGCATGCTCGATCGTGAATTGCTTTCACCTTAAAATCTCGTCCACAATGAAAATCATGTATACGCTGTATCAACGTGACTTTTCACTATTTTCATTAATTTGTCAATCAGAAAAATGCATAAAAATGATAAATCATGTGCCACAGTATCAAACACGGTATAGAAGAACGATGAGTGACAATGACTCGGCTTTGGGTCGTCATTTGTTGCGCGCAAGAGAAGATCATTAGTGCAAAATGGTGGATCGGCTTATCGATAGTTTCGTGGTTCTTGAAATGTACTGTTACTCGCAGGCAGTCTGGGATTGAGCCACAGTACTTTACTGCTTTTGGAGCATCGACAGTAGCAACAGCATCAATGGCGATAGGGGTAGGTTTAAGGTTGGGTGCGCAAGTTAACTGAAAACCGGGTGAAACAGCGTATAACGATGGGCTTGAAGAATAATGGCGAATATAGAGAGAGTTGCTACGGCTGCTGCTGCTGCTGCCAGTTGGTTGAGAATCGGACTACCCGTAGTGTGTTTGCCGTCCAAATTACATCTGCATAATAGCTGCGGTAGGTTATCGACCCGTGAACGAGCGTCCCTTCGTCACGGGATGCTCTCACGTAGTTCTCGCTTTTATATGTATCTATATATCTACATATATGTGAATGTCTATATATGTTTGTATATAAATGTCTATCCGTGCGCTTACACCAGGTTCCCGTACATGGTCCTCGAAATGCTACTGTTACTGAGCCACATACATCCAGCAGCGAGACTTGCACGCGAAAATTAAATCCTCTTCTCGCGAGCTCTTCATGTGTCCCACGCTCTTGGAACTCCGCGCAAAATTATCAAGAGACGGAGAGAGCACCAAATCCCAAATTTCAGGTTCTACTCGTAAAAACGGGTAATGCAGATTTTCGGATCTCGTTATCATTCAAATGGAACATTGAATTAACTTTACTACTCCCATAATGATTCCACCAATGGTCCTTGAGAGAGACAATTAAGAACCGGAAAAACCTTTCTATGTACCCGTATGGAAATGTGGTAGGTCAATTCTTGCCCTTGATCCATTCTGCCTGATCTAAATTTTCTAATGAGGTCCCGACATGGACCCTACCAACCTGCCCCTAAACATGCTGCATTGAAATTATAGCTTTTAAATCAGTGCCCTGCATGATCAAGATATGAACGGTTGCTGAACATGTATCGCAAACTCATGAAAATTATATCCATATATTTTTGAAAAAGCAAACAAATTGATGCATGTACAAGCTAACATAATATTTATTTCATTATTTACGTTTATTGTATTCACACTTTGAATTATTCTTTACATTATCACTTTTATCCCTCAAGACCAACCGATCGCACGCCTGTCACATGTTCGTAACGTAGGCACGGTATTATTATTATCACGAGCCATGCCGCGTTAGTTTTGAAATTCACCGTGAGATGTCGCCGGACGGCAAATGCTCACTTTCATACGGAATATGCGTAGAGTACGCTTATCTAGACGAGTCAGTCCTCGCAGGAACACACGAACGAGTCGGCCTCGAGACTCAAGAGAAGCCGTACAAAAAGTCCTTGGAGACTCCTCCTCTACTTGTACGTGTTCATTTTTAAATTCTCCTAAAGAATTTCTGTTCGCTCGGAAACCAACATCCTCCTTAAAGATTGCCGAAAGGAGGAGCCCTGAGAAAGAGTAGTCTCGAATAAGCATACCCCGATAAGGGATAACTGCATAAGGAGTGATCATCAGAATAACGAGTCTCTCTACGTTGGCGGCATTTTCCTTCGAATGCTTCGAAACGTTCATCGTGAACCTCCAAGGGCGGGATAAGAATCCTTGAAGGACCGGATCATATAATGGCCAGAAAGGTGTTACATCGCCTAACAAAGCCTGTCACGATGACCTGATCCTTACCATCAACTGGGGGGGGGGGGGGGGGGCAAGTCAGGGGCAGAACTTCCTCCCTACTGAAATTGCTACGCGGGAAATGATCAGAAACATGAAAACCGCTTTGAATAGTCTCTTCCATCTACTACGATCAGAATAACTCGAACGTTTGGTAAAAGTTTTCAGTAAAATGGGGAATAGATGATCATATTTTTATGTTACAGACAAGAGGACTAGAATAGGAGACCGAACTCGAGCAAATTCAAAGGGTGGGGGTAAAACAAAATACGTCCGACACCTCGATCAAGATGGCGGCGTGGTTGTGGATTGGTTCGGCTATTTCCGCCAGCTGTTGTGCAACCGAGGTTTAAAATCGCCTAAGCTCCTACAAATGGCTTAAAAAAAGTAACCGTTGCTGAGATCGGCGTTCTTGGTTATGTGCAAGAAGGAATGTTCTAGTCTTCTTGGTTACGTGATGAAAAAGTGAAAAACATTTTGTGATAGACTTCGCTGATAGATTGTGTGATAAACTAGTAAAGAACAATTTTAGTCATATGATAAATAGGTCAAGTGATAGAAAAAATATTTTTTTACAGATTCTTACATATTTTGACAATAAGTCATAGCTACAATTACTCTTTGTTTATAAGCGCCACATATTATAAGCTGCATTCGCAATATTAATTATTTACAATCCAATGAATATCTGAAATATAGTCTGTAAGTTACAACCAGACTTGATTAAAATGCACTTTTTTCAAGAGCACTCAGCATTTCGAGAACATCGCTCTCTGATTACACTGTTATCCACTTTATGCAATCCAGCTTTCCACGGATATTTATCTTCACGTTCATTGTTCGATCAATGACAATGCTTGAGGATATAATAAGGTCGGGCTCCGTTTTGAAAAATGATATGTAGTAGCCAGGCAGCATAGCAATGCCCCTTATTTTACTTGGCAATTTAATGTCGTTGATTTTTTTGAGGTGCTCGAACACTGAGCTTTTCCGCACATCCAAGCTTGTCCGATCGTTAAATTGTTGCTGACTAGATTCGAGCAACGTATCTTTTCGTGACATCTCTCTCTTACCCCTGGCCATAGTTGTAGCAATTTTTAATAAAATCTCAAACCCTATGAAACAAAAACTACATTTAGCATACTGACATGGAAAAAAACTGTTACTAACTAAAGTTGTGCCAGCTTCAGTTAGCAACCAGTGTATTTCTAAAATAGGAAATGACATTGCTTTAGAATATTCTTTTACCATTCTTGTTATTTTGCGTGTATTTATAGTCATGCAGAATTCAACGCTCCTCAGCTTTTTCATACAGTTCTTCTGTAAAAAAAAAAATGTTCCAATGACAAAAAACCAATAATTATATCAACAACCCCGCCAAGAAAACTGGTCTTCTTGAACCCTGCAAAGATCTTCAATTAATCATGGTTACTTCAAATTATATCACAATATTATTCAGTTCAGTACTTACAATTTGAATCAGCAATGCAGTTTCGCTTCACAATCCACACTTGTACCACGTGAAATCATATTACCAATATTTGTGAAAATCCGAAAATTAGCCAAAATTCGACGTCGTATAACTTGTTATCATGTTCTGGCCTGTTTAATGCTTAATTCCTCCAACGTTAAACGGAGTTCAAACTCCAGTTATCCTATATCAAACATAGGTTAAAAAAATTGAACCTTGTTTAAGCTGCGTCGGAGGCAAGAAGACACTTTTAGTCTTCTTGGTCGGAGAAAACGCCCGTAATTGGGTTATGTTCAAGAATTCTAGTCTTCTTGGTTATGTTACACGCAAGAAAAAACGCTTGCTGTTGCTTGCACAATGCACAATTGACACGAAACAGCACGGTGATTCTTTGATGCGCAATATCGTAATGCGCATCCACAACTCGTCCGCCATATTGAAGAGTGAAATGTACAACCTCCGGACGTATACCATGCCCACCACTCCAGTTTGGTCTCCTATATTCTAGTCTTCTTGGTTGCAGAATAACTTTGATGAAGATAAAAATGAAGAGGAAGAGTGAATTTTGATCATTCACACTCGAGGGTCTGCAGATTATTGTATTCACCTTGCAGCCCTCGTCAAAGAGCTGCATAAAGGGTAAATCCAGAATCCGCATGGCATTGCGGCCGATTTTTCCATGGCTCGCGGTTCATACATCGCGGTAGCATAATCCTGAATCTCAATTCATACATACACAGGCGTACAAATATATATGCATATATATATATATATATATATATATATATATATATATATATATATATATATACACAAGCACATATCTGGTCCTCTCGCGAATCGATCACCCGTGGGCTATCTAATTATATGGTTGAGGGTAATGAAGGATGGCGCGTGGGGGCGTGTTTGATGGTACAGATGGCATTAACCATCTCGCCTTCCCCTCCTCCGCCACCCCTACCACCCCTCATGGGTCATTCATCATCCCTGGTGATCGTTGGATTCTCCGGTGAACCATGAGCCGTCTCTCATATGGATATTTCATGTAATATAGCAAAACATAACAACCAACCAACGAGCCGTTGCCCCGACCCATTGTACAACGTATCTATTCTATTCATGAGTGGAAATCTCTTCATCCGACAGTCCACTTGAATTTCAAATCTATCGTTTGTCTAATATTCCGTTAAAATTCATTCATCATCGAGCTTTTTTTCTGAAAACGAAAAAAAAACATAAAAATCTAAACTCCGAATATATCATACGCCAAACTCAATTGCATTGATCATTTTCGTTGCGACGTACACGATGTGTTTTTTTCCTCCGTTCTCTCACAGTTTTTTTGGCTCACATCCATTCCCGATTTATCCAATATCGCAACCTTGTTGTTTTTACCCGCATTCAAGCATGCTGGATCCGCGTATATCCATCATGGTGTAAAATATTTTTTACTCTGTAACGGACACACGAACGAGAAGTATAGAGTGCAAAACTGGAATATATCAGTAGATATAGAGAGAAAAAGCGAGGGAGAGAGAATTATACTCCACGTAGTAGCGTGTCACTCGCGTTGTAAATGATGGAGATGTTCTCGTGCATCGATACATCTCTCCCTCTCTCTCTCTCTCTGCTTACTACCCCCTACCTTCACAGATATTATTTGTTTTTGCTTTTCTATATGTATTGCTGACCCGAACTGGGCGATTCTCCGCGTTGAATGTGCCGATACAAAATGTTTTTTTTTAAAAGCAAGTAAACGCGAGAGTATGTACGAAAGTTGTCGGTGGATTTTGGTTTTCCAGCGAGGCGTCGCTCGGTCCACGCTCCCGAGGACGGGAGAATACTCCATCCCCGAAATCCCTTTAGTTTTCCCCCGCGATTCTTGTTTTCTCTCTTCCCCCCATTGCGCCCCGAAACATTTTGCACCGGGAGAAAAATGACGTCGCTACCGTAACCCGACAAATGGTAAACAAAGCGCGAAACACGCCTCGACGGCGCTGCTGGGAGTACATCCGATTTGTCACTGTCCCGGAGGAGAGAGAACCACGCAAAAGTGTAGGGAGCGAGATATCCTTGCGCATATAGATGTAAAGCGAGACTGTGTGTGAGAGGGAGAGTGAGTGTGAGTGAGCGCGAGAGAAAGAGAGGGAAATACTTTCCAGACAAAGTATATACGTAACTACATTTTGCTGCAAGGAAAAGGCATTTTATTCCGTTTGGGTATATAATACTAGCGCCAATCCAATGGTAATACAACATGGGAAATAACTTGCATCCACCCCCGCATTTTCTAAATATTCCTCGATTTTGAGAGTGCAGAATGAGTGTGTTCGCAATTATGTATGGGCTGTATATGATGATTATATATATATATATGTATGTATGTATATTCCATATGCGCACGCGGTCGGACACGCACGCTGGATGACGTTGAATAATACATGCTCCATTACTCGTGTACGGACATATACGTATGCATAACGGATGTTCGATAGGCGCAAAGAGGGATGGAAATAGAGAGAATTCACCACTCTAGGGGGACGTTGAAGAGAGAAAGAGGGAGATATCTCTTGATATCTCCTCTGTAACGCTGCAGTAGTGCACAAGCTATATGGAGATCTTCCTGTAACCCTCGAGACACATATACGTCAGTTTGTGCTTCTTGACCTACTCATCCACGTTTATCCATCATGCGCTAATAATAGCTGGTGAATCTGAGAGATGCCCAACTGTGTGTGAGTGTATGCATTTGAGCTAAGGTAGTATTGCCAGTCGGGCAAATTGGATGAATTAATTTTTCAGTGAATTATCCTGATGTATTGATGAATGTGCGTGCAGAAAATGTAGCAGAATTTTGTCAAAACTAACGTTTTTGATTTTTTTTACCTATATGTTTCTTTATTTTTTTAAATATTAGGAATAAATAGTGTCATTCTGAATTTGGAGCATGTAAAAGAGTAACATTCAAACAATATTTCATAAAATGTTCATTGAGAAATTTAGAAAATGTAACCGGTGGAACTCGGTTTCCGGAAACTCCTCAAAAAAGTGTCCTCATGGTCGTCGGGATAATTAATAATAGTTTAATCTGAAATTAAAAAAAAAATAATTTCATCTCTTTGGCCATAAGTATAGGTCGTTATTGAACGAGGGATTAAGGAAAATTGGAATTTAAATTTCTGGCAGATATGTATGTAAACAATTGTTGGTACAATTTATACTACTCCATACAGCTTTGTAAAATTGGTTGAAATCGAAAATAAAATTTCGTTAAGGCGGTATTCTGGTCTAGAATTAAAAAAAACCTTTTTTTTTGCATGTTCTTGAAGCTCAGACCTTTAATAATACTCCCAGAGAAAAGATTTATTTGATTGTACCGATTCCTTTGAATAGTGGCCTAATAAATCTCTTATTAAGCCGGTATTTAAATAAAATTTTATTTATTTCAAATAAATTCATCTAAACTATATAAATTCTTTTTCTGGGTGTACATCTTCGAAAGGAAATTTTTAAATTCCAATAATTTACGGAGTTAGAGCTATTTTAGTGACGCAACAACTACGTTCTTCACGACGGAGGTTAGACGTTTTCCTCAACACTTTTTTTTTCAACACAGCTGACATGATATCTCAAGTTTTACTCAACCGATTTACTTCAAATTTTTCACCAATCTTCAACGTATAACTATCTATGACCCCTACCACTTTTGTATCGAAATTATTTTTTCACTATTGCAAAAAAATTAAAAACTATGAAAAAAGCGTCAAAAAACGCTTTTTTTCGTTTTTTCTGAGATAGAGGCTATAACGACATACTTACTAATTAAGAGTCTTTTTTAAAATTTCGTATCGAATAACTACAAGGGTTGCAATCGTGTCAGCCAGAGCACCCCTTCTTTTAGCCCCAACTTTACCGGCTTATAATTTATTTAATTGTCATTTTTTTTTCTTAAAATTTTTCGTTTATTTTTTGCTTATTGTCAAAATATTAAATATTAAAAATATTAATAAATTATGTTGAAAAAAAAGAATGGCGAAAATGTTTTTCGGTTTTTTTTACCAAACTCGACGAAACGCTCAAAATTGATATCTCTAGACCAGAATACCGTCTTAAAACCCTAGTCATTATTTTTAAGAAGTGTGCAAAATTTCAATAAGATCGATGCATTAGTTATTAAGAAATCGTATCCATTGAATTCAAAAATAGTCTCTTTAGAAAAAAGGGATATCCCTGACTGAAAGAATCCCTGACGTGAAGAATTTGCAACTATTTTCAATTATAAGTCATGTTCAACTTCGTATCGTTCAAATATAACGAAAGTATATCGTTTATTTTTTAATTAATTTCATTCTCCCTAAGAAGTTTCCAAAGTGAAAAATTGTTGGAACCTATTTCGAGATATTTATTAAGGACTTGGTATCCTGAATGTTGGAGCAAAGCGTAAATATTACTAAGAATAATGAATGACAAATAACTCATTTTCGTTACAGTGCAACGATGCAAACTTCACCCTCATAATTATAAAAATAATATGAACATTCGCATTTTCGACGAGAATGCCTCTTCAATTGAATATTAAAAATATTTCGAATTCTCCTTAATCTGTGCCTAAATGTGCTATAATATTCCATGTACATATATTTGTATTTAGCTGGGCAGAGGGATGGTGATGGTGGAACTTAGGTTCAGCAGAGCAATCTGGGGGGTTTAATCTCCGATGGATGCGATTAATTTGGTCCATACAATAATAGTCGGCTCTCTCCCTCTCTCGTTTTACCCTCCGGCTGCTATCTCGGCCGGTGCAGATGATGGCCATTCATGCTAATCCTTGCGCTATTCTCGGATCGGGGAATCCAATGTCGGTTATGCTGTACAGAAGCGCAAGCGAGAGACGAATCTTGCCTGAATCCTCTTCGAACATCGAGATACAGATATGTTACGTATATACATATATCTACATGTATATCAGGCAACTTTGCATTCATATTGAGGACTGTACCTATACTCGCCCTTGGAGTTGGCTCTTGGTTTTCCTGTACACTAAACGGGCAACATCGGAGCTGACGTGCGCCGGAGACGTCCGATGATGCCAAACTATCGATCCCCACCATGGTGGCTGTCAGAAAGCGTCGTAATGTAGATATTTCCATGGACGTTTGTACATGTACATGCCGGGTTATCTGTATGGTACGAGTAGAACTAGGGTTAAAGAGGCTCGTGAGCGCGCGGTGCCGAGGGTTGGACAATCACCGAGTGCTTTCGTGCTCGCATGGAAACTCGAGGGATGCGCACCGTACATGTATATAGAGTACGTGAATTTGTAGGTCTGATGATGGTTCTATCTTCCCCTTGCCGAAATGTCCTTATCGTTCGCATCCTTCCGTCTCACCCTCTCACTCTGACTCGTGAGTTTATATATATATATATATATATATATATATATATATATATATATACTTATCCGGCTTACCTCCGGCAATCGCGATTCAGGAGAGGATCGAGTCACCGGATTCAATATAGCTCGATGAACGGGACGCTCGTACGGCCATTGGCAAGTCAATAATCGCCCGAGGAAATATTCATCAGCTGGCTGGGGTATCGTTAATCGTTTGGGTTCCTTCCCTCGTTGAATCCACTTCAGGGCGGCGCATTTCTGGTAAATTAACGACGACTGGTATGTTAAGAACGGAATCACTACCCCCTTCGCCTATTCCCATCCCCAAAACGTTCCCTAAATCCAGCTAACCTTCTCCTATTCTGCCTCCAAACCAGTCGCTATGCCAGATATAACAGGGAGGCTGCGTCTCCGCCCATTACGATTCTAATAAGGCGGCGTCAGTGGAGTGAATTGCAACGGTTGGGGCTTGATACGCCTGTGTATAGGGTAGTGACATATATACAGTCGCATAGAAATGCATGTTAGCAACTCTCGTGCAGCTTCTAATCCCAAGGCTTTCAGAAGCCCCGCTCTCTTCGCAAGGGGGTGAGCTACACAATTTCTGAAGGATCTTTCCCCGATCCCCTCCCCTCCCACATTCTTCTATCTCCCTCTCTCTCCCTGTGCTTTACCAGATTCGGGAAAGACGAATTTCCGGTTCGATTCTCACCGAGCCGTGAAGGTAGACTCTCAAGCGGAATTTACTCGGCTGGCCTCGTTTCGCGTGAACTCTCGCACCAAAGGAATCGCAACTTGTTAAAAGAGCGAGCGGGAGGAAGCTCGAGGAGGGAGAGAGAGGGAGAGGGAGAAGCTTCTTAGTTTCCGCTTCCGCCCTCGCACGTTCTATGAGAAGAGCACAGACTCGTGCACACACGAGCGGGCAAGGGCGTTCACGCGTTATGAATATCCTCATTGCCGGGTGCACACTTTTGAGACACGCGGCGCTAGACGAGAGAACACGCGTACATTTCTTCCGGGCGCTTACGTGCTCGTTTGTTTCCGGCTCGAAAGCTCCCTTTTTTCTCTTCCCTTTCATTCTCACTTGTCCGTAAATTGAGAAGCGTGCAGGTTCAAAAATACTTTTCAAATGTACACACCATTCATTTCCATTGTGTCTCAGCGTCAGTCGGACAAAGATTATAATGAACAATGAGAAAAATATTGAGTTGAGCATTTAGCATTTGAATTTTCCGTATCTTGCACGCGTTTGTTCGCGTGCAAACTGCGCTAGCGCGTGTTTCGCGTGTATAATAACGTTGTAATGGAGTTCTGTAATAAATACAGCGCATAAACCGCGACAAAAGAGCTTCTCCAATTCAGTCCCGTCCGAAGCATAGCTCCAGGAGTGAACACCGTCCTCTTCTGTACTTGACAAAAAAAATTCCTACCCCTAACGCCTCCTATCCCCCTACCCCAACTGCAAACCAACCTCGTTAAAATTTTCGACACGAATGATACGAGCTCTCCGTTCTCCCATGCGCACAAGTTCTTCCGCTCGCTTTATGCACGAACTCGAGCATCGCACGTTCATTTCAGGAAGGCTGCAAAAACCCCTTTTTCTCTCTTCTCTCGCTTGCCCTCTCTTTTTCTCTCTCTTCTTTACCGCACCACGACCGCACGAAACAGACATGAAAAGCTGCGGTGCTTCGGGGTACGCCCTCGGGGGTGTACCAAGTTCCGACGGGATTTTTCCTCGGTCTTTATCGGGTATCGTGTTGCATAATGTGGCAAAGAGCATTGGGGGTGGGATGTGTTGCCGCTCCGGGGGATGCAAACGTTACTCCGTTGCGCTGCGCCCCGTGAATTCAACGTATTTATACTCATAGGGAAATAATGCAAAAAAATATTTCCATTCCACCGTTTGAGCAATCTGGCATTTTTGTGGATTCGAATAATTATTTCTTTCTATGGTTATTATACGAGAAAATTAGCACAGCCGAAACTTCAACCTTTCGAGTTATTTTAGTTATGCATGGAATACTTCACGGTGAAAATTTTGCAACATTTCTTACTTTCGTCATCGAGAAAACGATGATGCAAAAGAAACTATGTGGACAGGATATTTTCGAGATTTTACACCTCTAGCGTTTGACTTGTGATCACATTCACACACGACTAACAGAAGATTTTTCGACCTTTTTTCTAATAGTTCTTTTGGATGTTCTCGAACCTGTGATGCTGACTGATCAAAATTTGTTCTTCCTAGTCTATTGTAAAATCCTCAAAATTTAAACTAGAATACTCTAACTTTAAACGTCATAAAATTTTTAATCAATTTATACAGTTTCATTTTATAATATTTCATTGCTTAGCATACTTGATTAATTAAATAAACACTGTAATAAAATATTTCCAATTTTTTTTTAAATCTATCTGATTAAGTTACCAGCATAATTTTTTTTTTCAACAAGAACGTTTTGTTTAAGAAGGTTGTATTAAAAGTAGTATATAAGATTTATAGAAAAGTTAAATTATTTAATCTTCAGGCGCCGGCACGTGAAATTGATAAATAAATAAATAAAATTAAACATGTATAAGCATAAATATTTAGAGAATGTTGATTTCCAACTCGTTAATAATTGTAAAGAACTCGTTAGCTTCTTGGTCCTCATTCGTGGCAGTATTTTTGAAGTCGTAAATTTTCACGTTGAACATTTTGAGCATATTAGAAGATATCATTTTTATCGATATTGCATGGTATCGATATTTTTTTTTCAATTGCAATCATTTTTTAAACGACTAGGAGCCGTTGGGTAATCATAAAAAATAAAGTTCATTTTAGAAAAAGATTTTGAACGATCGATGTTCCATAAAATTGCTCAAAAAAAATTGTTTATTTTTATTTTGACATTATGAGAATGACACTGTTAAGTTCAGCAATCGATCCAAAGAGAGCTACATGCTGCTTTCTGTCAAATTATTTTTTCTTGTGATACTATTGTCTAGTTCGTTAAGTTAAAGACCATAGACAATATAAACCTTCCTAAAAGTTTCGGTTCACATGAGTGAGTCAGAAAAAATTCTGAGTAAAAAAATTATTTATTTTTCCCTAAAAATACCCTCAACAAAAATATGCCCCATAAAATCCCCTTTCTAAAATGGGTTCCCCTAAATTTGGGAGAAGAACCCCAAAGTTGGCACCACTGTAACTCAAAGTCTGAAGTTTGGGTCTTATTTGAACTGTTTGAAGGTGAGGATAAAAGAACTAAGATCAGGATCTGTGTGTGTTTTTGTGTAGGTATGTGTGTGGTACCAGGCGTGGATGCTGGCTGGATGAATGCTGGAGTGAGAAGAACAAGGGTAGAATGAGAACCATAGCGAGAGGAGGGTTGGAGAAGGGTGGGCTCGGTCTGCAGGTTCTTGGCACGGGCCTCTCTTTCGCTACAAGGGTAAGGGTACAGCCGCCATCCATTAAGAGCGGTGCATGACACCTCGGAAGATATATCGACTCACCGCATCCTCAAATTGAATCGAATGCCTCCCTACAAAAACACCAATGAGCAAAATAGAACATTGTGATCGATGGTGAACCCGGTGATATTTATTGGCGAATGAGTTACGCCGGAACGGTTGAGGATTTTACTTCTCGTGTACACTCTCTTTGTTCAGTATACATGTTCGAGATGGATATGGGCAATGACAAGTAGTCATTGTAGCGTTTTGAAAAGCGGACATGAAAAATTCTTTACTCTTTAAGTTACAGATTAGCAATTTCTTTTCCATCTTTAAAATCCTGGGTGGGTTGAGACCTTGGAAAACCTCTTTGACGGGCAATCCGATCTCTAACATTGGAGGTTTTAATGGCAATTTTACAGTTTTCGTAAAACCGTTCGATCCACTAACGATTTTCCCGAAAACTCGATATTTTCATGAATTTTTATGAAAAACGATTTTTTGTATGTTTGTGTTTTTTGAATTACCGGAACTAAATATGCAAATTAAAATTTTTGCGAACCCTTCCTAATACGACTCCATTTATGAAAATATGGTTTATTTTAAAATTATGTGTACCTATTAGAAATATATTTGATGCAATTTGATTTTTGTTCATTATGTAACGAATTTGTATTTCAAATCAAGATGTTTTCCTCTCACAGAATCTCATAGGATTCTCTTTCATTCAAATAAGCAGATCAAATATACACGTATCTAGTAAGTTCAACTAATTTGTTTTTTCGGCTGAAGAATCTCCAGGAGAAAATATAATTGTTGACCAGCGACTATTTTCGAGTTACAGGCAATTCGAATGAATAAATATATCCTCGATATTAATGTTATAAGAAAATTGGATAAATATGCATATATTGCGGGAAGAATTATTCGTTCATAAAAAAAGCAGCTGAAATAAACAATTTCAGTCTGCACGATTAGATTCTTTTTTTTCAGCGCACAATCATATCTCGAAATCCCGCATAACATCGGTAATCCTCTATGATTTTTTTGCCGTAGCGTGAGTTTCAAAAACTATCATTGTAAAATGTTTGGCAATAAAGTATCTCAGTTTGTTTAACGCTCTATCGACGGATAATCGAGTGGGGGTGCAATTTCCAAGAGAACAAAGTGGACGATGAGAACTTGGAGCGAAAACGACACTCACTCAACTTTCAAAGCTTCGCCTCCTCCTTCCTCGAATGCCCATTTAACGGTTGCTACTGTAATATTCGAGATTATCTGTACTGGGACTCCGGTGTACAAACAAAAGTTTTACTTTCGAACGCCGGGGAATTGCTGGGTTCTCTAGGCTCTCGGGAGTACACAGTAAAGGATTTCTCCGGCGTTGACTGTGTGAGCAAGCGTTTCTCCGGAAAGCCGTATTAGTAGCGCAGCATTGCGCCAGTGTAAACATCGCATAAATCCGGCATACAGATCCGAACTCTCTTTCTCTCTCCCTCTCTCTTTGTTATCCACCAATTCTGCAGCACCTTCTCTATCGTCGTCTGTGCGCGACAATCGTAAATACAATTGTTTGCTGCTATTCAACGCCACCACCACGTGAGAACACTCAACGGTGATTGTGCGCTTGCGAATGGGGAAAGCCCGCCGAGGCTCGAGCTCTCGAGCGTCGTTCTACTTTCCAAGAGGATTAAGCACCCCTAGGGATCATCGTGGAAAATAGATCGACGAGCAGCGGAAAAGATTAACCTGCATTCCTGAAGAGCTTTGAGCGCTCAAATCGCACGCCTCTCTAGTCTCTCGATAAGCCGGTGTCGGAGTAAATTTGCCGGTTGCTCTCTCGCTCTCTCTAACTCCCTGCATTGCAGACGCGTATCGTTTCTCGATCCCTTTCTCTCCCACTCTTCCTCTCATTATCTTGTCGCACAGCATGCACGGACGGTAATTGAAAATTAAACTGTCTTATCTTCTTCGCCAACCATTGGCATAACTACCATGCTTCAGGGGCACATCGTACCTTTGGCCTTATAGCTGTCCAGCGAGTCTCGTCGCTTGCCGCCTCTCTCCGTGCGCCTTTCCGGGCCTCCGAATAACCATTTTCAGGGAGTGAATAGTTAATTTCCTAAAGTTTCAGCTTCGCCGGCTGAATGCAATATTGATTGATACTCTAATCACTTCGGATGAGGATGAAAGCAAAAGAAAGGGGGAGAGAGGAAGAGAACGTGGGTTGTCTTCATTGGCAGTCGTTTACGATGGTTCACGAAAAGAGAAAGCAGGGAGGAATCGAACGAGGGATGATGAGGAGGAGAAGGCTTGCCCTAGAATGAGAGATGGCCCGGAGCCGCAAGTATACGAGGGTAACGTCAATACCAGCAATACCATAGTGGCGATTGGAAAGAGCGAGTGAGGTAAAGGTTGATAGTTAAACCGGGAATACTGGATTGCTCGCTAGTGTTCGACCCGAAGGCATCAAGTTATCCAGCAAGAGGATAGACGACATTTCACCAATGGTGTAGGAACAAAATCGAGTCTCCTATAGGTGATTTTCATTCAAAGAGGTTTGACAAAGACTGCACCAATGTTCACGCTGTTCGTTCATTCCACTTCCGCCTTCGTTTTTTTCATTACCCGGTATTTTTTCTCCACTCGCGCGATCGCTATTGCAACAACGCTTTCTCTTTTCTTCTTCCTTCTGCCTTCTGTATCCAACGATGCCTTGCGCCGGCGAGCACACCTCTCCACCGAGATTACTTTCCCAAAGGCCATTTTTAATAATGCCGCACATCAGGAGGGTAACCTAAAAGTCATGTTGTATCTTTGAGACTTTTTCTATAGATAACGTTCCCGCACTTGATCCTGTGATCGAATGGCAATGGGCCTACAGCTCATCTGTTTTCTGCCAGAAGTTTGTGACGAGAAATATAGGTGAATATACAGACGGGAGTACAATTCTTGAAAGCTTTGCTCTGAGTCACTTAATCTCACGAGATGGAACGATCGATCTATGTGTAGACCAGCGTTCAAAGAGTCTTTGAGTTTTGTAAGCGCGTCAATATTACCACGAACTATAGTCGAGTGCATTGTGTGTTTCTGTAATGTTCTGCCTGTTGGTATCTGCAAGATACCGGTATATGACCTCCAGCAATGACCGCAAGTCGAGGCAGAAATCCTCGTCAATCCATCAATCCGTACAGAGATAGAAAAGAGAGAAAGAAAGAGGGAAGAGGTTTTTCAGGGAGGATAGTGTCCTCTCAGGCCGTCTCGGCCAACCGAAGGGTGGCTTCAAGAGGGAAATCCATCCAAAGCTCTCCAAGAATGTTGAAGCGATAAACTCCTGTCGGAGTCTCACAGTGTCTCCTATCTTTTTCTGGCAGTGTCGTGGCGAGTGAGAGAAAGATCGCGGTAGACGAGAGAGAATGGTAGAAAGAGAGAAAGTAGAAGAGAGCAGCGATGGAAAGGCGTAGGGCAACGCGCCAAACCAGTTTTAAATGCGCTCTTAAATTTCACCAAGTTGCGACGAGCCGTAAACCATCTCGGCGGCTCGGGACACTCACGGCGGACTCTACGTGGAGTTTGGTCGGTGTGGCTGGTCGTACGGCCTTGCTTCCCGTATTCAGACGAATCCTCCGTGGAGTTTCTTCGAGGGTTGAGATATTTTCGCTGGTAAGAGATCCTCCGTGGTCGCCACCAACACGTCTGTGAGATTAGGATCCGGACCTCTAAGCCCGATAAATTCCAGTTACCATCCGCCTTATACTTTACCTTTTACTTTTGCATCTGAGGCTTCTCATGGATTACCACTGTGACCGTAATAATGGTAGTACGGTGATCCATCGGAGTGTTACTACTACATCAAGCAATGATACAGTATCTCAAATAAGTGGTAGCTAATCAGGATTGATCAGATTTTTCACCATGCTTCTACAGCAGATTAAATTCTAAGAATAATCGCGGTCAAAAGACTTAACAAAATTTAATTTGTCTTCAATCATATTTCAAGCAGACAATAGAAGAAGAAGAAGTGGAAAGAAACGTAAGGGAAGAAGAATAAGAAAAAGAAGATGAGGACGAAGAAGAAGATACAGGAGTGGTGTACAGGGAAAGCCGACTTAATAAGGAGGACAATCCCGATTTATCGCAGCGCTGTTGACGTCGCCTGGTTATGAAGCAACGTAATGAAATCCTCCAGCCGCGGCAGAGAGCCGCGTACAACGTTGGCGTATAGAGTAGATACCGTTTTCGCTATGCCCGAGCTAAGGTTCACAATAGCCCCACCACGGCGGTATAGAGCCACCGGGAAGATCGTGGTGTACATCTTAATGCCGCAAACCCATAACGATAACCACCGCGAAACGGGCGCGGCGAGCGTGTGGCCACCCTGGCAATAACGCCGTCTGGGGATACTACTGGCTGTGTGTGTTGGAACAGGGCATCGGAACAGACCTACATACACACACAAATACAGTCACACTTGCGATTTTACGTTGGCCACCCCACAAAACCACCCAACCGGCTTCTGGATATCTCGAAGCAATTACCGACTAAGAGACTGGTGGGGTAGAGGCCTCGTTAAGGTAATAGTGTCCATTATCTCGGCGCATGAGGGAAGAAATAAACCAGAGGTCTAACGCACCAGGGTCTAATAATCAACGATCTAGCTCACGAATGACCGCCCTATACTGCCGCAGCCAATCTACCAGTTCTCTACGCGGCATTAACAATTGTGAAATCGATGCAAACACGCTCCATTTAATATTCTCCCACGTTCGCGAAAACCTATTTTAGTATATCACTGAAATACAGTGTCACACCTTGCATGCAGTTGCTGATCCTTTGCGAAAGATCGATATTTACATCATCATTCGATAATCTTGAATCGCTAATTAGTGGATGGTTGAGATCGCGATCATTTTGTATTATTGAGACCAACCACCGATGAATTGAGATCGCATTGGCAATATTTGGCAGCATGATCAGTAAGCTTATCGTAGTAGCTCCGCGGAAAAAATAGATTCCCTAGCATTTCTCTGATTGCTCGAACGTTTTATAATGTAGTAATTGAATTGCTACGCAGAAATGTCGTACTCTCTGGTTTTGTCGGACGATAAAATGTTAACGAGACGAGCGATGCGGACCGAACCAGATTCCATTAGCAGCTGTCGTTTAGTCAGCCAATAGCAATAGTCTCATCGAGCTCCGATTCATTTTACGAGGCAATCAAGCGACTGATGTCGAATAGATTACGTGAGCGGTCTGAAATAGTCTGGGATACTTTGGTGGCAGAAAAAGTCATCGCAGCATTGTGAAGCTTCGCTCAGAGATATGAGGAAAAGTGAGAAATGTATGGCACATGTCATGCGAAAGCGAGTGGTGGGGATTATCGTAAAAAATCTACAGTTTAATTATAAATTTCAGCTTCCGTGAACTTGAACGGATAATTGAGGGATGATTGTAGGATCACCTATTACGATAGGTGTCGGATTTTTATAATGAAGTCAGGTTGGTGGAAAGAGGAGATGTCGAAAGTCTGAGGAAGCGAGGTTTCGTCGAAGAAAGAAAATGAAGATGAAAGAGTAGACGTTAAAGACGGAGGATGAAAGTAGAAAAGGGAGACGTGCGGCCATACAGGGGTGGTAGCGCTTTACACCACCAAGACTCTACACTGTATTTAACGCAGTTGTTAGCGACTGTTCGTCATGTGAAGCACATACAGAAGAAAAAGATTGCGACCAGCGACTCGTTCCGTTTCTTCGAGGGGATGATAGAAAAACGAGACGATGGGAGTGGTGAGGGAATAAGCTGATAGAAAAGAGAGAAAATATCGTGACCGCGCGGGTTGAAGAAGTCGCTCTCAAAGTGAGATGCTGAGAGGCGAGTCCGCTTGCAAAAGTATATGTTGAAGGGAGATAGAGAGAAAGCGAGAGCTGGAGGTGGATGTGGGAGGATTGGTGGCTGTTGCTGTTGCGGCCACGGCATTACCTCCGCACCATTAACTCGCAAAACTTTCCGCTTGAATCTTGTTCTCGAGTCCGTGCGACGGGGGTGACTCTCTCAGGAGCGTACGACCGAAAAGATCCTTTCCCATCTTTCCCTCCACGTCCTGCCACCAGCCTTTTGCACTCTTCTCTGTCTTATATCACTATCTCTCTCTCTCACTCTCTGTCCCTCTCTCTCGCTTGCTCTCTTTCTCACCCTTTCTCTTCGTATTCGAAAGCGGGTATAACAGACCAGCAAGAACTGTACGGACTAGACCAGCGTCTGAGAGAACCCTCTGGCCAGAATATCCGACTCCATTTGGAAGTTGTCAACATAAATATAGTAGGCTTCAAAAACGACTAGTCGTTCGGCTTCAATGGGTTGCTATCAACGCCAGAAGTCTTTATAAATATATTATGCATCGGCCTTTAATGCTGACCTCGCAACTTAATGTCCGCACTGACGTATCCTTTTTTTGTATGGTCACGGTTGAATTTCCGATGTCATAAAACTTCTCGGACTTGTAATCTCCTTAAAAACAAAACAGTAAATGTCGGTGAAATTTTTCACAAGTAGGGGAAAGGTGTCCAAAATGATCCTCTGAAGGGAAAAATGCTTTTTCAATACCGAGGATCGAGAAATAACTTTTTTTATCAATATGTAGTGAAACCGCGGTTATTTAACTATTGTTTGTATAAATCTAATAAGTATTTAAATTTTCAATTCAGAAGCTCTCGATATTCTTTTACAATTCTACAAACGGATCATCAAGAGGCGCGGTAGCGTCTCGAGACAAGTACATGTACGGCGAAGTTCACGGACCTTGAGACGCCCAAAGTCTTTCATACGCCAAGCAACGTGAATTAGCCGCATATTTGAATTTTCGTAAATCGTATCTTATGAATTATCGAGTATTGGAGACGTTAATTATGCACATTAAGAAGTTTTTTTTTCTCTTTCGAATGGGACCAATACCAAGTCCGTAGCTATTGGCGTAATGCTGATATTGGCTTTTATTTTTTCGTTTGAGGCCACATCTGCTTTAAGGGACTCTCCTTTGACAATTTTTTCCCACCATTTCGTCTGCTATGCACGTCACGAGCGTACGAAGCAGAACGACATAGCTGCGTTCGCTTAGACGCTTACAGTGCACTTTAACCAGTTTGGCGAATAATAAAAAAAATGTCATTATTATTTTCCAAATGATCGATGATTCGTTTCAAATAAAAACAAATGATTTGGATGAAAGTGATCAAGATTTATTAGATATAATGACGAAAGTGATGATGAAATGGATTTTAATATTCTGTGAAAAGAGAACGTTTTATGCCAAGTGTCCAAAATTATGTTGGAGAGGTTATACCTAATTATACTCGCCACTGACAACAAATTCCAAGCGATGGAAGGTCAAGATTTCGTATTCACAATCAATTCGTGATGTTAGTATAGTAGAAGAAAAAAGTAGTCAACCTCAATGTTAATACTATTTTGTTCACTGCACAATGAAGAATTTTGTTCGTTGTGCAATGGACAATAGCATTTTGTTTGCTACGCAGTAAACAAAATTCTATCCATAATGAGGCTTATGATTTTTTTATTCATCGTCGATAGATTTTTTATTCAGAATGTAATGGATCGTGTGAGTTAAAGAAAAAAAAATTTGAATCTCAGTATGAATAGCATTATGTCGACGGCAGCGAATGAAGGAAATTCTATCCAGATTAAAGTTTATGATTCTTTCCCTTATCGATGGATGTTTTGGTGTCTAGGATATAATTTGTGCAGTCCATCGGACAAGCAAACTTATAAATTTATAATTAAAATAAAAACATTCCATCCATATTGAAGTTTATGATTCTTTTTTTTATCGATGAATGATTTGGTGTCTAAAATATAATTTGGTCAGTTCATCGGACAAGCAAAATTGTAAATTTATTCCTTCAATTTCAATAAATTCCTTCGATTTAAATTTTTAACAATGATACAATTTTGGCACAATAATGAAACAATTTAATGAAATAATGAATTTATTCACATGTTTTGAGGTTTAATTTTCGTATTTGAACGCATATTTACATAATTTGTATTTATTAAAAATAATATTTCATATTCAAAATAACAACAACAAAATTTTTTGCCACAGTCAAACTAAACCAGGTAAATATCAATAATCAATTTTATAGTTATTTTAACAAATATTTTTAGAAACAACATTTTATTATAAAACTCGATTCTTGTATATTTTTATAGACTTGAGACATAAATATAATGACCAATAATTATCGAATTGATGAAATTAAGGCAAAAACGTTTTTTTTAACAAATCTAAACTTTCAAACAAATCTAAGTTTGATTTTATTCAGTTATTGTTTTTTTTAAATTAATAAACCCAACAGTACACAACATTAAAAGGATTTCTCAAAGACTGCGCAGATATACTGTAAAATACAATTATAACATAAAAAAAAGTTCTCAATAAATAAATAATAAAAAGGAAAACATATATCTAGCATATCTAAAAGATATATTTTTAAAAAATATGCTCAATGTTTCAGCATGTTTCGGAATTTCCGACAAAAATCTCCCATGTGACAAATAATAAATAATCGTGGTAACATGGTAGCAACATCCAATAGTTCCAAGACCATTTGCACACTCACAGCTGAAATGTGATTCCGCAATATTTTTGAAAAATTTATTTTTGAGATAGTTATTTGCCTTTTCATTATTTATTTACTAAAAGCTATTTTTTATGTTATCATTGTATTTTACAGCATATCTAATCAATCTTTAACAAATTCTTTTATTAGTGTGAACTGTTGGGTTTATTAATTTTTAAGAAAAAACAATGAACGAATAAAGTTAAGCTTGGATTTTTTTTGAAAGTTTACATTTGTTCAGTAAAAAAAATGTTCTTGCCTTTCATCAATTTGATAATTTTCGGTTATAGCTATGTCTCAAATCTATAAAAAATATCTAAATCATCCGGTTTCATAATAAAATGTTGTTCCTAAAAAAATTGTTGAAATTACTTTAAAATCGATTATTGACATTTACCTGGTTCAATTTTTGACTGAGGCAAAAAAAAATTTGTTGTTATTTTGAATGTGAAATATTATTTTTAATAAATACGAATTATGTAAATATGTGTTAAAATACAAGAATTAAACCTCATAAAATATAAATAAATTCATTATTCGAGCCAAAAAGTGGTTTTTATTTTTATCTTCTATCGCGTACTGTTTTGAAAATTTTTTAAAATTCATAGCGTTATAGTGAAATTTTTTGTCAAAAATTTTATAGAGCTATACAGGCTCTTAATTTTTTTTCTCGGAGCCATTATCAGCCCCCAAAACATATAAAAAAATTAGATCAATCAGTTTGGTCAAACCTGAAAAAAAAAATTTCTGTTTTTTTGCATATATTACTTTTTCTCAATAACCAATTGAATTAGGGATCTGAAACTTTCAGGATCTTATTATTTTATTAGTACCTACTCATGCTCTAAGTATCATTTAAAAATCTTTCGGGGGCAGATTCAGTATACTTATACCCCTAGGGCCTTTTATAAAAATAATATTATCATATTATTTATAATTTTGCTTGTTCAATAGACTACACAGATTATATTTTTGACACCAAATAATGCATCGATGAGAAAAAGAATCATAAACTCTAATATGAATAGAATTTTATTCATTGTGCAGTGGGCATAATGCTATTAATATTGAGGTTATTACATTCACACCACAAATTAGATTCTCAATAAAAAATCTACTAACAATGAATATAAAAATCATAAGCCTCATTATGGATAGAATTTTATCCATTGCGGAACGATCGAAATTCTTGATTGTGCAGTGAACAAAATAGTATTAATACCCAGATAGAACACTGACGTATATTATACGTATATTAGACGTTGCCAGATACGTATATAATGCGTATTTAGTACGTATACTGAAGAGCTAAATGTCCGGCTAATCTCCGTATAATATATGTATATTCTACATATATTACACGGTATATTTTATGTATACGAGACGTCGAAAATACGTAGAATATACGTAGAATGCCCAGCTAATATCCGTATAATGTATGTATATTCTACATATGTTAAACGGTATATTTTACGTATACAAGACGTCGAAAATACGTAGAATACAAACGGAGAATATAAACAAATTATACGGATACTAGCATATATATATACGATGAAAATCAGTTCTATATATTCACAATTGATAGTTCCTGAGTGTCAAGTAACGAAAAAAGAATTTTTGAAAAAAAAAAATTTTGCCCCCAGTGGGATTTGAACCCGCGACCCTTGTTTTTAGGCATATCCTCAAATTGAACATGAATTAAATTTAAAAAAAAATAGATAATTTTGAATTTCATGAATTTTTCCGACCGCTTTAGTTATCTTGCATATTCGCGGACCTTAGAATATGTACGAGACCTGACTGGGATCTGAAACCTACCTATCTATTGAGCCTAACGAACAACCTACGGCTGGGACGCTAACCACTACACCACCGACTACTTATGGTATTCTGATGTAAATATCATATCTATAGAACACAGGCCGAGAACAATCACGTGCCAAAATCGTAGTGAGAATTTATTTTCATTACCCGAAGGCCGTTTTTGGTTCGACTTGTCTTTTAACTAAATTAAAAACTAAAACATTGAATCAGATGCATAATAATAACAATTATAATAATAAATAGTATTATTTCCAAAATTAAAAAGGTCGGAGACAGCGGGATATGTGGTAGGCTAATTTTAGTTCTATTTTAAATAAACTCATAAAAACACAAAAATAATAATAATAAACAATAATAAATATTATTATTATTGTTATTAAAAAAAATTATTGCTCTCAATTGTAGAAATCGGTTTTTATTCGTAAATAACAATAATATTAAATGATAATATACTCACTGAACATATAATATTCGTATATGTATTAAACGTTCATTGAATAGCTTCAGATTTAAGAATCGCAATCGTAAGATAATAAATATATATTATATGTATATGAGATGTACAAATTGCCACCGAGATATGTAGAAAAAAACAAGTCCAATATACGTATATATATACTATATACGTATATTGGATGTGTTTTTATCTGCAGTATCTCGGTGGAATGTTGTACATTTCATATATATATATAATATATGTTAATAATAATATATGTCATATACAGATAATATGTTAGATACAATATAAGTTAATTAAAGCTATTCAATGAACGTATAATATACGTATATTATACGTTCATTGAATAGCTTCGTCCAATATACGCATATATAATATATATATACGTATATCGGACGTGTTTTTTTCTACATATCTCGGTGGAGTTTTATACATCTCATATACATATAATATATGTTAATTACCTTACGATTGCGATTCTTAGATTTGAAGCTATACAATGAACGTATAATATACGTATATTATACGTTCACTGAACAGCTTTAGATTTAAGAATCCCAATCGCAAGATAATTAACATATATTATATGTATATGAGATGTACGAAATTCCACCGAGATATGTAGTAAAAAAGATGTCCAATATACGTATATTATACGTCATTTGTCTTTATCGTAAAGTACATGTTTCGTATACTTATAATAGATGTATATAATTCGATGTCAAATGCTTATTGTATAATATACGTAAATTATACGTATATGAAATTCTTTCACTATTATCAATAAATAGATCTAAAATATACGTTCAGTATACGTATAATACAGGTATATCATAGACGTATACATATTATATACATATATACCTGTAATATACGTATAATATACGTCAGTGTTCTATCTAGGTATGTATTGAAGTTGGAAACTTTGTTTTCTCAGCTTCTAACATCACGAATTAGATACTGGATACAAAATCTTCCATCGATGAGTAAAATAATTATAAACCTCATTAGATAGAAACTAAGAATAGAATTTTGACCAGTGCTGAATTACATGAAATTATAAATAATAGTAAATTGGATAATTAAGCGAAATAATTAATTATATAAAATTAAAAAAACCAAATGAAAACACTTTGCAAAAAGTGGACAAATCACCCCCAAAAATACCAAAAATGGCGTACAAAAATGGGAGACAAGCACATTTACGAAAGTATCTTTATTGCACTCCGTGCGCAAAGTGCCACTTTGCGCACGCTGCGCGTGCTCAAACTGGAACTTTGCGCACTCGTACAATAAAATTTCGTACGATACTCGTGCGAGAAACTTTTTCTCAACTCGTGTGATTGCAACATTCGCCTTCGGCTCATGCTGAAAACTCACACTCGTCAGAAAAAGTTTCATCGCACTAGTATCGTAATATACTATTATTCTAGTCTTCTTACAAAAAGTTGTGAAATATATAGACATGAAATTTGTAGCACGCATTGCCAAGCACATGTAGTTTCCTAATATAACGTTAACTTTGCACTCATGATTTTCAAGAGCGGAACCGGAAAAATTCGAAAACATGTTAACGGTAAAAATTGAAAAATCAGTGAAATTAAGTGAAAACTGTCAATAAAAAGAAATTATCAGTTATAATACCCCGAGTGCTTGGAAATTATCGAGTATTTCCCGATAGCTTCGTTGCCTACTGACATGCGTGTGAAGTTCGGCACATCAAAATCCCGAGCGCGCAGTGCGAGAGATTTTGTACCAAACTCCACACGCATGTCACTAGGCAGGGAAGCTTAAGGGAAATACCCGATTAATTTCCAAGAACGAGGGGTATTCGGCGGATTTTTTTTTCACTCGATTTTCAACCAATAGGAGCCTTCGTATTTAACATCTTCGTGGGAAAAATCGCTTGGCTTTGTTACGTACGAACGTAACGCAAGATTTATTTTCCCCGCTAGATTTTTAGGCCACCCTGCCCCGTCCTATACAGGCCCGTTCCCGTCGCGAGATGGGTCATCGTATGGAATAATAATCTCAGCTCCGAATAAAGTTAAAATACTTCTAATTTATGAGTCGTAGCAGTTGATTGGAAAAATAGAAATATAAGAACGATACGTATGTGAATATTCCGCCTGCAACTAAGCTATTTCGCTAACCTGATACACACACACGCATACGCTACTCACTCATGCTGTCCCACTCCTCACAGCGTATCCTTGGAGTTGCAGCAATCGCACCGAATCCTGCCAATAATTATAGCTCGAATCTCGGTGTCACACACGCACATAGAGCCAAAAGTCAGTTTAAATAGGTATAATTTAAATTCACAGTCACCAAACAGTTTGAATAATGATACACAATATGGGGTAAAAACCAGCCAAAGACAGTTCGAATAGTTATATGAAATTACGGGTGCTCCCGACACAAGAACCCACTGTGCAAATACTGATCCCGCCTACACGCAGATCAGGTTTACAATGCAGCGCGAAGGAGGAAGCAGAGCGACCCGGATTCACACTTTTAATTTAGGAAACGTACCCATACTACGTGACCTGTTTAGGGGGGGAGGGGGGTCTTCAAAATACCACACTTGGTCACAGGGGCGGGGGGGGATGGGCGCTTAGGTTATTGTCACGTAATCAATATCCTCTAGAGAAATCTCGCACTTTTTCGAGCTCATATACACTCAGTCAAAAAATTGAAGGAACAGAAAAATTTGCGAGATTATTCAGCGATTTTCCAAAGGCTGTAACTTTGTTATTTTCGATCGAAAATTAAAAAAAAAAAGCATTTTGAAGCTTGAATCTTCTAGTTTCGGAATCTCGAGGCGATACAATTTTTTGGGCACCACCCTCGACGCAGTCGAAAGAAATATCACGGCAAAATTTTTTTCGAAATTTTTTTTTTTTTTCAAAACAGTCGTTGGGCTCCAAACAAATTTTTTTTCCAAATTTAGATTTTTTTTTAGCTTTCACGCTCATTAAATAAATGCAAATTTGAGAGACCAAAAGAGAAAAACTTTTTTTTCATTTTTAACACCATTAATTGATCTTTAAGGATCAATAAACGTGTTCCTTCAATTTTTTTGAAAGTTTGATGATTCAGTCACAAAAAACGGCTCGACCGATTGTTTTAAAAATTGGCATGTTTTTAAGGTATATATACTAGGTGCGCAACTAAGTTTCCGGGTTTCACACATGGATGGCGCTAGCGACACATGTAGTCGGCATACAAATCTGAAATTGCGTGTCTTCGTAGCTTGGACATCTGTCAAGAATACCCAATCGTAATATAAACAAATATCGCAACACAACGACATTTTTTCTAACCTCGAAAATGTCAACGTTTGTGCCAAATAAACAGCATTTGCGGGAAGCATTGCTTTTCTGCTTTAACCTAAAAAAAAACAGCAGCTGAAGCACGTCGGTTACTCGCGGAGACTGGGGACAAAAAGCACTCGGGAAGACCGCGAAAACTTGCGGACGACGATCTGCAAGCGTTATTGGATGAAGATGACACTCAAATAGAAGATCAACTCGCCGAGGCATTAAATGTGACGTGGCAATGTATTTCGAAACGTTTGCACGCAATGGGAAAAATTCATGAGGAAGGAAAGTGGGTGCCGCATGAGTTGACTGAGAGACAAATGGAAAATCGAAGAATCACTTCCGAAATTTTGCTTTTGCGGCAGAACAGAAAGAGTTTCCTGCATCGAATTGTTACTGGCGATGAAAAGTGGATATATTTCGAGAATCCCAAACGCAGAAAATCGTGGCTTTCACTTGGCGAAGAGTCGACATCGACTCTGCGTTTGGTGGGACCAGAAAGGAATCGTGTACTATGAGCTGCTGAAACCGGGCGCAACTGTCAATGGGCATCGCTACCGACAACAACTAATCAATTTAAGCCACGCATTGCTCGAAAAACGGCCAGAATGGGACACGAGACACGAACGTGTGATATTGCAGCACGACAACGCTCCGTGCCATCGCAGTTCCATCGTCCAGGACACCATAAAAACACTGAAATGGGATCTGCTACCGCACCCGCCGTATTCGCCAGACCTGGCCCCTTCAGACTATCACTTGTTCCGGTCGATGGCGCATGGCTTGGGTGGACTACACTTGGCCAATTATGATGCAGTACAAAATTGGTTAGATGAATGGTTTCGGTCCAAAGACGCGTCTTTTTATCGTCGTGGTATTTATGTATTGCCAGAGAGATGGCAAAAATGTGTAAATAGCGAGGGACAATACTTCAAATAAACCATTTTTTGTATTTGTCTTGAAATTTTCGATTTTTTATTGGTCAAAAAAACCCGGAAACTTAGTTGCGCACCGTATATTGAGCTGAAAAAAAATCTGAAAACATTGGTATTTTTCGCTAAATCTGCAAATTTGTGCCTGATTTCTTCAACCAGAAAAAAGCTGTTTTTTGAACTTTTTAAAGTCAAAATTAAGCATCGAAATTTATTTTTTCGTTTATGACACTAACAGGCACTTATAGAGGGTAGATTTAAGTTTCCGAAACCTTTTAGAAGATAATGGAATTATTAAAAAAAAGACGTATTTTTGTTCAATCGCCGATACCTCAGCGAAAAATAATCGTAAAACGAAAATAAAAAAGCAAATTGAAGAAGAAGAACCCAGCTAAACGATCCATAGATTGGTTAAGCTCGAAAAAAATGTTTGGAGCCCAACGACTGTTTTGAAAAAAGCAAAAATTTCGAGAAAATTTTTGCCATGATATTTCTTTCGACCAGGTCGAGGGTGAGGCCTAAAATTTTTTTCTGACTCAATCCCATGCAGAAATTTCGGCAGGGATCCGACTGGATCCTGGCTCGCATCCCGGGCTCCCGATCGGGATCTGATCCGACATCGCATTGGATTCGGATAGGGAATGTAACAACCGCCCACTGGATCCCCATAGGGACTCCGTATTTTGGGATCCCTATTGGAATCTGGGCCGGATCGTAAAGGGACGCTTGATTTTTTTGTATGGACATTTGAGTCCAGAATTATTTATTTATCCCATACATTTACTAATAGTTACGATAAAAATCACCACTGGGATTTGGATCCCCAAACCTCTGTTCTTACGCGTATCTTTGAATCGAGAACGAATTAAATATTTTAAAAAATCCTTGGAAAATTAATCGATTTTTGTTACTGATTAATTTTCCTCGTATATACGCAGACCGAAGAATATTTACGAGCCTAGTCGGGGATTCGCAACCTACCTACCTATCGAGCCTACCTAGGGACCTAATACCTGACACGCTGACCACTACACCATCGACTACTTATGATATTCTGACGTGTACATCATATTTATGAAATATAGGCCGAAAAAATATATACGTACACGCATAACAAAATCAGTACGACCTTGAAAATAAGTTTCGAGGGTTTACATAACTTATGAGGAGTCAGAACCCTGGAATTAACTTATGAGGGCTCACGGTTTTTTCCAAACAGTTTTGAGGGTTTACATAACTTACGAGGGGTTAGGGGCTTTTAAAATAAGTTATTAGGGGTCAGTTAACTTATGAGGGGTCACGGTTTTTTTCAAACAGTTTTGAGGGTTTACATAACTTATGAGGGGTCGGGGACCGTGAAATTAGGTTATGAGGGGTCACTTAATTTATGTGGAGCACTTAACTTATGAGGTGTCAGGAATGCTGGAATTATTATTTGAGGATTACCATAACCTACGAGGGGTCAGGGATAGCGAAATTAAGTTATAAGGGGTCATTTGAGTTATCTTAAGGGGTCAAGGGGCGAGATTTCAAGTTATGAGAGGTCGCTGTGAGAAGGCACTTAAGTTATAAGGGTTGAGCTATCCTGGATTCAAGTGATATACTGATAGACTAAGTGTGTATGTATATATATATATACATATATAACTGAATTCTAGGATAAAAAGAGAATATATCGAGATAGATACAAATTGTATCATCTACAATCTGCAATCGTCGTACTCGATTACGATAGGGATCGAATAGGGATACCGCGAACGCAAGTAGGGTGAAACCACCAGTGAATGAACGGTTAAGAAACGCCACCAGTGAATGACCAACTGTGCTATAATCGTAATATATAGATATAATGCACATGTCGACGGTCATTTACTAGGGGGCGGTCATTCACTGGTGCATCCACCCTAGCGCCATTATTTGTAATTTTTCTCACCGATCGGGATTCTGATAGGGACGCCGGTTTTGGGGAATCCATGATAAATCACGATCGGGATTCTGATAGGGACGCCGGTTTGGGAGAATCCATGGCAAATCGTGATCAGGATTCTGATAAGGACGCTGGTTTTGGGGAATCCATGGCAAATCTCGGTCGAGATTCTGATAGGGATGCCGGTTTTGGGGAATCCATGGCAAATCCCGATCGGGATTTGATGGGACGTGGTGTTTCCCTAGGAAATTTCTGCATGGGTCATTCCAAAACTAGTAGATTCAAGCTTTAAAATGCTTTTTTTTATTTCGACCAAAATTAACAAAGTTACAGCCGTTGAAAAATCGCTGAAAAATCTCACAAATTGTTCTGTTCCTTTAATTTTTTGAGTGATTGTGAGTGTAGGTATGCACGCACTCTTGGCGTCACACGGCAAGCGCCGTATTAAGATTTAAAGACAAATATGAGCCAAATTAATTTGTTTTTAACTTTCTGTTTGCAAAAAATGGTTTAAAACCATATTTATGAATTACTACGTGAAAACTAGATGAGGAGGGGGGTCTTGGCGTATACTACGGGTGGTCACCGAGGGAGGGGAGGCGGAGGGCAGTAAGAATTGGTAAAAAATGGGTCACGTAGTATGGGTACGTTCCCTTATATAACGATCAAAAACAGTTCGAATAATTGATATAAATTTACGGGTGCTCCCGCCACAAGAACCCACTGTGCAAATACTGATCCCGCCTACACGCAGATCTAGTTTACAAAGCGGCGCTAAAGAGGAAGCAGAGCGACCTGGAGCCTCAGCTTTTGGGTGTTAACCCTTTTAAGTTTCGTCTGAGACTGCCTTCTTCCTCGCCGCGAGAGAAGAGCTTTTCCTCCCTCCAGCGAGGAATCAGTTCTTGGGTTTTTTCCCAGACCTCAAATTTCAATTCCACGAGCGAAACTCCTGACTTGGCTATTTTGCACGCGCATGAATCCAGAGACTCTGCCGCTCTCACGATCGTGAACTGCAGCATCGCCGAGTAACTTGAACGAGGCGATAGCTCGCAATTTGTAAGCTTTATATTATGTGTAATGTAACGGATATTCCATTCTTCAAATCAAGGGCTGTCGCATCATGAGATTGCAACGCAAAATTAATAAAGAAAAATGCTACTTCAAGTCTGCCAAAAATATTAAAACGAATCGAAATAATTACGAAAAATGTTTCCAAAATTTAGAAAATGTCAGGATGTAACAGCTTTATTAAAAATTATATTCGACATAGTCGATTTTCTTTCGCTCATCTCGATGAATTTAACATTTCTGACACGTACGTGGGTTACAAGCTATTGACAAATTTTCGCTTGTTACCTAGCAACAGCCGGGAAATTTTCGAAAAATTACCGATATAATTTCGTCTTGCCTGTACCACGTAATGTCAAATGCCAATCTCCTATTGGTTGAAAATCGAGTGAAAAAAATAATCAATAAAAAAAAAGTACTTGCCAAGTTTTTTTTACTGAGCATATACTGACATTCTGGTGTTAACCTGTTTACTAAAAACCGTTTCGACTTATCGTCCGTTAAAAACGGACTCGCCAAGTACGT